>KE370844.1:53448-78337 GCA_000418225.1 Zizania latifolia
CGTCCCGCCGCGCCCCCGACTGCTCCTCGCCACGTGTCCCACTTTGCGCTGCGCTGTGACCGGGAAGAGGAAAGGAAAGGGATAAGGGAAAGAAAAAAGAGAGAAAAAAGAAAAAAGAAAAGAAAAAAGAAAAAAATAGAAAGGGAATATTTTGAAGATTAAAAATCTATCATTTTCTCTAGAATTTTAAACATGAAAGTGAACAAGGAAAGATAGAAGAAAGAGAAAAAAGAAAAAGAAAAGAAGAAAGTTTTTTTTTGAAATTTAGAGATTTTCTAACATTACTCGATTTGTAGCATATAATCTATATTTTTATTTTCCTTAATGGGTTTATTATTTCATGCACTTGCAGTTCAAATTTGACTTAATTTAATTTAAATTCTAAAAACACAATTAATTAACTAAAAATAGCTAACTAACTTAGAAAAATACCAAATTTTTTCATGGGATAAGATACAATGTATTTTAATTATAGAAAAAGTTTCATATTCAAACGAGGATTTAACCAATGATTTGCTTTTAAACCTAACAAATTTCTTCTTTAAATCCTAATTCGTTCTTGAAGAATCTCCGGCTTTCTTAACATTCTACGTGACAACTTTCTCGAAATATTTTTAAATTTTTTTCCTAGTATCTACATATCATATCATCACACTACACACGGTTTTTGTATTTTTTAGACTTCATTTGATTTTTTTAGAATTAAAAAATCATTAAGCTCCAAGTTGCCAATTGAGTGTCGCATCCTAGATTTTTAAAAATTTCTTTCCATTTAGTGGGTAAGGTATAAAAATAGACTCAAAAATATGAATATAATTTTTCTATAAATTTTGGTCTATTATTTCATGTACTTGCAGTTCAAATTTGACCTATTTCAATATAAATCGTAGGAAAACACTTAATGAATTAAAAATAGTAAACTGACCCAGAAAAATACCAAATTTTTACATAAGATAAGCTATATTGTATTTTGATTACGTAAAAAGTTTCAAGTTCAAATGAAGATTTAACCGTCGATTTACTTTTAAACTCAACACATTCCTTCTTTAAATCATAATTCGTTCTCGGAGAATCTCCAGCTTTCTTAACATCGTACGTGATAACTTTCTTAAAATATTTTTAGTTTTTTATCACAATATCTATGTATCATATCATAATACCATGTCAGGTCTCGGATTTTTCAGACTTTATTTGAGTTTTTTAGAATTAAAAAACCATTAAGCTCCACGTTGTCGATCGAGTGTCGTAACCTAGATTTTTTAAAATTTCTTTCAATTGAGTGGATAAGAACTAATAATGACCTCAAAAATATGAATATGATTTTTTTATAAATTTTGGTTCATTATTTCATGCACTTGCAGTTCAAATTTTACCTATTTCAATTTAATTCTTAGAAACATACTTAATAAATTAAAAATAGCACATAGACCTAGAAAAATGCAGAATTTTTACATAGAATAAGATATGTTGTATTTTGAGTGTAGAAAAAAATTTCAAGCTCAAAATAAATTGCAAATATCACGTAGGCTCTTTTGAATTTACCAAGTTATTCATAACCATTGATTTACTTTAAAATTTACTTTAAGATAATCCTTAAAACTCTAAGCCATGTCAGCCCTTCCCCTATTCCCCATTCCTTCAAGATAATCCTTACTTGTCACCTGTGCGTTGTGATTGTGAATCAAGAATTATATTACTGATGATATCCGATAAATATCCACTCCGTATTTGTATTCGATGATATCTGGTTCCGTATCCGTATCCGGAGTATCCAAATACGAAAAAAAATATGAAAAATGATATGATATCACTGATATCCGTCCGTATCCGATCCGTTTTCATCCCTACTTTTTAGTGGTATGCTTCTCACAACTTAAGCTGTATTTGACTGAATTTATGAAACCTAGCTTACAACAAAGTCCAGTAGGGTTTCTATTTTCTATGCTTCAAAGGAATGGCTTCAATGTTAGGTGGATTAATTGGGTGAAGAAAGTTGTCGAAGGGGGAGAGTAGCAATAAATATTAATGGTGGGATAGAGAAGTACTTTGGAACTTACAAGGGAGTAAGGCAAGGTGATCCTTTATCACCTTTGCTGTTTAACCTAGTGGGGGATGCACTTTCAGAAATGATGAGTAAAGCTAGTGAGAATGGCCATTTGACTAGGATGGTGCCTAATTTAGTTGAAGGGGTTTGACTCACCTCCAATATATGGATGACACAATTGTTATGATGGAGTTTTCTGAACATAACTTGATGCTGATAAAAAGTTTGCTTTATTGTTATGAAGAGATATCACGGATGAGAATTAATTACCAGAAAAGTAAGGTTTTTGGCATTGGTACTTCACAAGAAGAGGATAGAAGAATGGCTGAGCAGTTTAATTGCAACTTAGGGGTTTGGCCTCTAAAATACCTAAGTCTCCCCATCAATATTGGTAAACCTACAAAAATTGATGCCTCCTAGAAATTGAGGGGGTTGTCAACAAAATTGAGAAAAAATAGCCTCCTGGAAGTTAGGTCATTTGTCTTATGGAAGAAGAATGATTTTAATTGATATCTGTTTAAGTACATCCTAATGTATGCTATGGGGGTGTTTCTGTTACCTGAGCAAACTCATCAAAAGATAGACAGCTTGAGAAGTAAATTCTTCTGGGAGAGAGTTGAGAATAAGAAGAAATTTCATATGATAAAGTGGAATGCACTCTATGCTCCAAGAGAGTTTGAGAGAATGGGATTTATGAACACAAGAACCTTTAATCAAGTTTTGCTAGGAAAGTGGATTTACAGATTGGAAACAAATCAACCTGGTATTTGTTTTTACATCCCGAGAAGTAAATATAAAATAGAGAAATGGTTTTTTCAATCTTCACACCAAAGAGGATCTTATTTTTGGAATAGTTTACATAAGAGAAAAACTGGACAAGGCAAGGTTGTGGTTACAAATTGGGTTCCGGTGCTAAGGTTTTCTTTTGGCAAGATGTGTGGTTTAGGGATGTGCCACTGAAGATCCAATTTTATAACTTGTATGCTGTTTGTCAGTCTCCTTCTGCCACAGTGGTGGAGGTGTTGGATGAAAATGAAAGGGGACATCTATTTAGGAGATCTCTTGGGGTGTGGAACTCGATGAATGGGGGAGATTGAGTTCACTCTTTGAAAACTTGATGTTATCAGAAGAAGATGATGTTTTATGTTGGCTAATCGACAAAAAAAGCTTTACAACAAAATCTCTATACAGACTAATGATCATGAGGGGGTTATTGATCTGGATGTAATGAGTATTTGGAAGTGTCCTTTACCTCTAAAAGTTAAAATCTTTGTTTGGTTGATGTTAAGAGGGAGAATTCAAGTTGGGGAATAACTGAACAAGATGAGATGGAGGGGGAATCCTGAATGTAAACTTTGCAGGCAATGTGAAACGGTGGATCATTTGTTGTTTTGTTGTCCACCTTCCCGCTTTCTTTAGTGTTTTGTAAGAAACGCGCTGGATTGGGATTGTGCTCCTTCAGGTAGAATTTCTTTTTGTGAGTTACTGCAGAAGTTCATGAATGCTGAGGCAAGAGAGATTGCAATGCAAATTTTGGGGGCTGGGAGTTGGGCTATTTGGTTACAAAGAAATGAACTTATTTTCTAAAATAAATTTTGCACTAACGTTTTTCAGGTGGTTTATAAACTACTTTTGTTTATGACTCAGTGGCTACAACTGGTCCCAGCGTGATTAAAGGACGAAACTACACGCTGCTTGGCCTTGATCTGTGCCATGCTTCACTAGCTGATCCGTCTGCCAAGCCCTTCAAACGGCTCCGTGCACCCATGAAAAGTCCCTGAAGTGGTTGTTGTGTCTGATGGTGGATGACTTTGCTGGGTGGAAGTTACATATTTGGTAAACTTCTTTTGGTTATCTGCTTAGTTTGTGTGTCGGAAGTACTTTTGGACGTTGTCGCTTTTGTGGTGTTGAACTTGAAAGTGGTTTAGCTAATGTTGGCTTGTGAAAGTTTAGTTCTGGAATGTGGGTTGTGCTGTTAATGTAGCTAGTTTTGGACCTATTGTAAGTTGGTAACCCCGACATCGAACGCTTTTCGTCAAGTGCTTTCTATAAAAACAGGGTATCTTTGAGGTCTTTTCTAAATTTTTTTTATGAAACCTTAACCCATTGGCATACTTATTTTTATCGAAGGCTTATTACTTATTTGTTAATTGTGTGTCTTTGGAATTATAAATATCTTCACCGATATATTTTGCGACTTTGGTTAAGGGAATGAATAAAATATAGATCTTTTTCAAGATATTGGATATATTAATTTATCTCTTAATAGTATATTTAGTTGGGTAGAATAGGGGAAATCTGGGAGATGGTCGTCACTTTTTAAAAACCTGCCCAAGCCATTTAGCGTAACTAAAGTGCACATTGCTTCTATCTACTTCCCCAAATGACATGTGGGACATCTTTTACACCTTGCCCCACCTGTCATGAAACATAGCAAGACCCAATATTTTCTGAAAAAAATAACTCAACGTATGACATAACGAATCACATCAAACAATGCCGACACCGCAAGGAGACGAACTCCAACTCACGTCACCCCACCCCACCCCCACGGCCCCACCCACTGGTGAAGCGACGCGTGCGCGCCCACCTCGCAAAGGGCCGAAGAATTCCCCCGTCGAATCGAACGGCGAGCGGCCCAACAACCTCACGTCTATGAATTCGAGCCGCAGGATGCGCTCCGGCGACGTTCCACCGTCCGATCGTGGTCCGCCCCCCGGATCCGGCCGTAGAATATGAATTTGATTTCGAAAGCGAAGAGTGGCCGAGTGGGAGAGAGAGAGAGAGAAGGGGAGAGGAGGGACCGAGGGAGCTGCAGGCAGCAAGAGGGAAAATCCGCTAATCCCCCCACTCTCGAAATCCGCCAACCCTCTCCGCGGCAAATACGCGCGGAAGCTCCCGGCAATCCAGCCTCGCCGCCCCCGCAGCGGGGCGCCCGTCCCCCGATCTGGAGCCGGTGGCTGCGATCTCGCCGTGGGCCTCCGTGGCTGCGGCGAATTGGGTGGAGTTTTTTTTTTCGAGTGGCGGAGGGGGCGTGCTGATCTAGTAGCTTCGGGTTGAGTAGATGGCGGGGAAGGAGCAGGGCGGAGGGCAGCCGCCGCGGGCGCCGGTGGCCGCGGCGTCCTCGCAGCCGCCGATTAAGAAGCTGGTGAGGCAGCTGGACTTTACCTCGGCGGCGTTGGCGGGTAACCCCGCGATGGCGGCGGCCGCGGCCGCGGTGTCCAGGGCGCTGCAGCCGAGGACTCTTCCGGTGGGGTTCTCGCAGCCCCAGCAACTTAGGGCGGCGGTGCCGCAGCAGCTACATCCGCGGGGCCTGCCGGTGATGCGGTCGCATCACGTGGTGCATGTGCCGCTGCCGCGGCCAGCGGTGGCAGTGGCGGTGCCCGTACCACAGGTTCGGCCAGCGCAGGCGCAGCCAGTGCCACGTCCACCGGTCGCCGTTCCCTTGTGAGTGCGCCCGCTCTAAGATTTATGTCTAGCATCGAGTTTTGAATTCTTTTCACTTCCCGATTTGGTATTTTGCCTCTTCTGACTTGTGAATTTGTTTTGATATGATTCATTTCGCTGCAGGAATATTGTTTCTCCCTTCCTCTTAGCTTTTAACCGAGTTTCATAGTTGGTTACCGATTTTTTACTCTACACCCATCTTTCCATGGAAATGAATAGATATGATCGCATTAGAAGGACGGACCTTTTGTTTTTTCACTGCCATCTACATTTGATATTAGCACAGTTCCTAATGATGGTCTTAATTGATGCAAATTCCATATTCTCTCAGTAATTTTGCATCATTCTCAAGTGATGTTCTGAATTTCTGATTGTGCTTTGTGTCTATATTGTAGGAAGCCAGAGTCACCGAAGCCACGTGCACGGCTGCATGAAGGGAAAGATGGCACCCCAACGAAGAAGAAGTGCTGCAACTGTAGACACTCCAAATGTTTGAAGTTGTAAGTCAGATTACATGTCTTAGCTTGAAAACAGTTTAATATTGCAACTGGAGAGCCCTCCTGAGTACTTGTATGATAGATTTAGATCCAGAAGAGTTCATCTTATCTGCCACGGATACTACTACTAGGTAATATGCAGTGCAACTGCCTTTGGTTTCGTTTTGTCCATAAAAAGCTTAAGGTAGCACACAATCTAACCTTTTATATAAAAATTTGGATGACAATAGCATGTTCTTAAACTTGACCAATAGCATTCACGATGTGATCTAATATTTGATCTTATGGTTTGGTAAGATTTCTGTAGCAGTATACTTGTTGGCTGTAGCTAGTTAGCTGAAAGAGCAACTTTTGGCTGCTCTGAACAATTATAACGGTGTATATCATATGTATCTGGAAAAACTTGTGGGTTATCTCCGGGCTCTAGCTTTACCATCTAAGTTTGAACATGCACCCAAAAGGATGTACACTGGAAATGTGGTTCATCTGAGTCACGGTACTGGATTTGTTTTTGCAGTTTGCTGCTTTTTGTTTCAGTTTCCACTGTAATCACAAACCCCATCCCAAAACCGGGTTTTGTTCTTATTCACCCATCCTTACCCCAAGTGGTTTCAGTACTTAATTATACTTGTAAGGCTTTGTGGACTGATAGTTGATGTCTTGATAATATCAATCAGAATCTTATGGTTTTCTATGCTTAGGTATTGTGAATGCTTTGCATCTGGTGTTTACTGCGATGGATGCAACTGCTCCAACTGTTTTAATAATGTTCAGAATGAGACAGCTAGGCGTGAAGCTATTGATGCTACATTGGAGCGCAATCCAGATGCATTCCGGCCAAAGATTGGGAGTAGCCCACATGCAAACCGGAATAGTATGGTATGGTTTGAGGTCCATGTATTATTTGAGTAGTTACATGTACATGCTAAGGGAGTTCAATAAATGATGTCTGTTACTTCTGAAATATTAATGATTCATATGAGAAATGTCCATGCACATGGTACAAACCCATATATTATTCTAATTAGAGTGGAACATTTGAAATGAAGTTTCACACTAATTGAAGGCAAATGTAGAGCAGGGAGACTAGGAAATTTACACAAGTTCACTGAAGAACTAATTGTTACTCTACAACTGAGAAATTTACAGCTTAGAGGCCATATCTTTAATTGTACATTAATTATCTGATTTGCACTCCCATGATGTGTACACTTACTACTAGTCCCTGAACTTTCCAGGAGGTGGCTGGTGAGCTTCCATTAGTTGGGAAGCACAATAAAGGTTGCCACTGCAAGAAGTCAGGTTGCCTCAAGAAGTATTGTGAGTGCTTCCAAGCTAAC
This sequence comes from Zizania latifolia, assembly GCA_000418225.1. NCBI lineage: Eukaryota > Viridiplantae > Streptophyta > Magnoliopsida > Poales > Poaceae > Zizania > Zizania latifolia. Next base: position 60,777 of record KE370844.1, read on the forward strand.
ATACTATGCTCTGAAAATTGCAAGTGTATGGATTGCAAGAATTTTGATGGCAGTGAAGAAAGAAAAGCTCTTTTCCAAGGGGATCATAAAAATGCCATTCACATGCAGCAAGCGGCAAATGCAGCAGTAAATGGTGCTATTGGAGCAGCAGCCTTTTCTTCTCCTTCCACATCCAGGAGAAGAAAGCACATAGATCCTTCACTTGACCATTCAGCCAAGGAACATGGAGCTCACAGGAATAGCCACCTACCTCAGGTAATGACAATTCTAGATTTCAGCCGGTAGTTCGGTTTTTGCCTAATACCTTTGTCTGTGCATATTGCATAGCTTTGTGTTTTTGAATTGACTTAAGTGGTAGGCTGAAGTGCTCTGCTCCATCACCAGGAAGCTTTTATTTTGTCGTGCATACAATAGAGTCAGTTGATGAATGATAGTTCAGGTGTGTATTCATGAGAGATAGTTATTGACATGCATTGTTGCTGCATTATCAGAAAAGAAAAGGAGATTCTCTTTTGTAGCATTGCCGCACATTTACAATAGCACACCTGTAACATCCCTTTCTTATTCACATCCCCACCAGTTTAGCACAACTAACACATAGTTACAAACATTTTCAATTAAACATAGATGATATATTAGTACTTCATATTTCAATAGATGAGAAGATAATCATTTGCCTTTATTGCCTAAATGGTGAGTAAAGCCGTGTAAGTTCCGTTTTGTTTAGGCCGTTTAACCCGTTTTTGACCGTTTAAACGGGCAGACCGTTTAAATACCGTTTGTGGGCTGCACTCTAGGCCACCGTGTAGCGTTTACACGGCCGTGAATCCCGTTTAAGCGAACATTGCTCCTAATAAATAAGTATGCAAATATTATTTCTTGAGAGGTGCAAATCCTATATAACAGATTCCCAAATAAAATGGACTAATCTAGATAATCATAAGTTACAAATGAAAAGAGTTATTTTAGAATTCTCATAAGGTTTGTTTGCGTACACTATTATACTGTGTGATTCAATTAGACTTTTTATCAGAAGAATGGAATGCCAACTGATGGCCCACTTCCAATAAGTCAGCCTGTACATCCATCTACAATGGGCCCCTTTAAAGTCACCTACAGGTAGCTGTCAACCGTATGCCTTTTCCTTGAGAAGATCAATCGTATCTATTGTCTGTTGATGGCTTTATGCCCTTCCATTATAGGCCTCTCTTAGCAGATATTGTCCAACCAGAGGACGTAAAGGACCTTTGCAAGCTTTTGGTGGTTGTATCGGGAAAAGCTGCAAAGGCATACACTGGTATTGCTCTTGATATCATGCTGATATTACCCTTTTGAATTTTATTGATTTGCTTCATTGCTTGAGAAAATATTCCTGGTCATCCTGTGCTGTATATGATTTGTCTTGGTTAGAGCCATTCAATTAACTGACATCAATTAGTGTCTCCCCATTTCAAAATTTACTGTTCCAGGTTGCAACAAAGTTTTACTTTTCTCTTTTTTGAAACGTAGGTTGCACGAGCTTTTAGACGACTTGCATTTTTTCTTGGGCTTGGAATTCGGGTGCTTATGTGTATAACTGTATATCACTTTTAAGAGATAAAGAGAACTAAAGAAACAGGGGACCCAAGTGCTTGTTCCCCTTCCAAAAAAAGCATTTACAAGATACCTTTTGGAATCCTAAATGAATAGGTAGCTATTTCCTGCTTGATTTGGTGCATGATGCGTCCCATTTCCACTGTTCAGTAATTTTCTGAAAACTGCACAATGTAATCAAGCTTAATGCCTTTTCACTTTTGAAATCATACTGTACCAGGGGTGATGGTTTTGTCATAATTACACTTGATGTTCTTATTTTTATCACCACATCTTTTGTAGCATGTTTACAGCTCAGTCCTGCAATTTATTATATTTTATTATGTTTGGTAATATAAGGCATGACCACATTCACTCTTCAAAAAGAAGGCATGGCCACATTCATATGTAGCATAGCTTTGATGGTAATATGTTGTCCCATTGTGAAACCTTAAAACTAGGTAAGAAAGCCCAGGAAGATAGGGTTGTAGAGAAGGAAGATGAGATAGGAGGAAAGAAGGAAGTTGAGATGGGAGGTTCCCTAGAATCAACAAACCATGACAGAGAAGAAAAAAGTAAAGATCCAAACCATCAAAGGGCATCAATTGATAACCCGTCAATTGAAGGAACTCATGCAAGCAAAGCTTCTCTAGAAGAATCTAAACATGATTGCACCGATGATCAGAAATCCAATAGGCCAATGTCTCCAGGAACACTAGCATTGATGTGTGATGAACAAGACACAATGTTTGCGGCTTCCCAAAATGTGGTTGCACAGCAGGCAATTGATGTCAACCAGAACCGTTCAGAACTGTATGCAGAACAAGAAAGGTGTGTGCTTACAGAATTCCGTGATTGCCTCCGTAAGCTTGTGACTTACGGAAGAATGAAAGGTACAAATTTTTTTTCCTATTTGTCATGCTAATGCAGAACATTGAACATTCTCTCTCTCTCTCTTGCTTTGTAAAACTTGGACGGATTTGATCCTGATGGTTCTTCCCTGCAGAGGAAAAGTACTCTATGGCAATCAAATCTGAAGTGCCTGGCCAACCCATGCAGGCGAATGGTGTTTCACGAATACCTTATTCAAAACAAGTAGATGTATCTGTTGTAAAAACATTTCCACAGAGTTCCAACAGACATCCTGTTGCTGGGAACCCTGCATCTGGGCATTTGGACAAAAAATTGAAGCATGAAAACACATAGGTGTCCCAGGTTTGTATTTGGGGTATAGCATGGTCAAGAGAATCATGTTTCCTCCCTCTAACATGTTGGTAAGAAACTTGTATCAGTCCTCATCATTAATTTAGGTTCAAGAAAGTTCCAATTTGTTCTCATTGGTCGAAATAAGTGTAATGTTGGATAGTTAGCTTAGACATAAATAAGGATTTAACCTATCTCACTGTCTACATTTTTTGTTTCCTCTCTTTACTATTTCCCCCGTGAAATTTTGCAAGTTGCCATGCTAATATCTTAGGTTACTCTATTTTATTTTACACTGGATATTGCTGCTTACGAGCGTTTATTATATTGGCTTGTGGCTGGTGGTAACTAGTTCCGAGACTGGTTAGCCTGTGCTTCAAACCTTTTTCTTTCCTTGTTGGTAGCCTATGAATGCTTCAAACAATTGGTACCCAGCAGAAGTCCAGAACCGTGGTTATTCTGTTGCACTTTTCTGCAAAACTTGGATGCACATGTGTACTAGAAAAGTGGAGGCGTCGACCTTCAGACTTCAATATCATGTCGATCAGCAATAATTTGCCGTTCAGAAATGAATGCAGGTAGCCAGGTATATTTTTATACTAGGAGTAATATATTTCACTCTATCCTGTACAGGCTTCTGGAGTGGAAAATGGTACAACACGTTTCTCATATTGTGCGCATACAGTCAAATATTTCTCATAAACACAGATCACGGAGGCAAAGTCTTGACAGGCTAAGGTTGCTTGTGCTCTATTTCCCCCTCAGATTTACTGCCCCAAGACTCGAGATACAGAGCTCTTGATGTTCTTCAGAAACTCTTCCCTGCAGAAAGTTAATATTTGGACTGGTAAACAAAGTGTACAATACAAGAGATGTCAGTGCGGTGGTAGTCCAGTATATATCCAGTGTTTTCATAGATGCAGATGTCAAGCAAACCAAAAAGAAATTGCCGTCACATTGTATGATGTGAAAATGGCATAGAACTTCCATAAAAAATCATGGAAATACACGAATAACTACCATATTCTTCTTGCCAATGATTTAAATAAGTGAGATCTTTAAGGTTACTGGGCCAAGGAAATTTGAAAGCATTTATGTCAATATACATAATGCATAAATATAGTAATTTCTCAAACAGATCAATGTAAACCTTTGGGAAGTGCTAGATACCGTGATGAACAAATTACCTGTCTGGCTTGAATAGTAGGTTTTGATATATGAACAGCTGCAAGGAATTATACAGCGAGGAATTAGGTGAGAATATAATTCATAAAAGAGGGAGAAATTTGTTGCCTGAAAATTAGAGGCTAGAACTTACCCATGCAACCAATATGCCAATCAATTCAAAGAGCAGAGGCAGAACAGGAAGCTTGTCGATGGCCTGAAGTCGAGATATATATATTAATCAGATTCATCCATCTTGTACTGTTGTAAAAACTCTTATTGCAAACAATTGAAGGTTGCACATCTGAAGCTAGATCATCTGGAAGTAACCTCGACAAGATTTATGGAAGCCCATAATGCGGCGATCCCTCCAAACCCTATACCAGCTAGAGCAAAGAGGTCTTCAGGAGTGCTGAACTGTTTTCGGGTAAGAGTGTGATGAGTATCTTCATACATAATAACCCGGTGCATCAATGGTAACACAATTCAGAATAACTATGATAAGAATCAAGAAACTCACCGAGCTCTGGACATACTTCACAACGCTCCCGGACGATGGTTCTGCACCGTCCTGCACGGCCTTTGCAGCGACGACACTGCGACTCCTCGTTCTACCTGCATGCCGACACGTTACAGAGCACACGATTTTGTTTATTTTTTTCTTCTTTTTTGAAGCAAGAACACACGATACTCAACGACACGTTTGGACTCTGAAGGCTGGTGGTTGAGCCTTGGAGGAGGAGGAAAAAAAACACCTGAAATAAACCTGGGGCTTGGCGGTGCAGGCAGCCTGGGCCTGGGGAGATTCGCGGAGGTGTTCTTGCTGCCCACGCGCGGCGCGAGAGCCGCAGGACGCGCGGCGGCGAGAGCGCAAGCCATTGTGTGGGTGGCTAGGGTTCCCTCCTGAGAATTTTGCTCCCAGATTACGATGGAATTGTGACTTGGGAGGCTGCGATCTGCGAGCGATGGATAATCGGAGGAACCGAAGAACTACTTGCTGGGCCTTCGTCTGCTCGGCTGAAGAGGATGGGACGGAAGCTCCTAGGCCACTAACGCACCATCATCAGCTGGCAGGTTTGCAGATTGCCCCTGGATTAATCCCGATATTATGTTCGCTGTCCGGAAAATTTGTCTGAGAATTGAATGCTCTGCTCCTTCTAGTTAAAGCGGTTGCACCTATTTAATGACAAAAGGAATCAGGATGACTCGGTCAACATCATCAGAATTACTCATTCGATAGATTGATTAGACTTAGGTGGGAGTGAAACAGTACTTGGGGGACGGAGACAGTACGGGAAATCAACTCATTTATTAATGATGAGTTAAGAACGGGCGCAACAGAAAAATATTAGAAGTTGTAAAAGTAACGGTAAGAGTAAAAAAAAGGCTAAAATCATTTTTTTAACAAGAAAAGAAGTGATATATAAAAAATATGTAAGATATATGGAAGGAATAAAACATATTGATTTATAAACCGTGTGTAGTGTAGTTAAGTAGATAGAAATAAAATCTTTTAGAAATGAAGTTGAAGGGCTAAAAATAAAACTTTTTTTGAAAGAATAGTTTCCACCGAAGTATATGAGATTAACATATTCTATAGATAGCTACCGAATTAAAGATTTGATATAATATAGACATCTTTTACATTACTGAATATTATACGATAATGAAGTTATCTTTTATTCTTTAAAGATTTTTTGATCGACTCAACCGATATAACATTACCTCACATATATAAAGTGGTATCAGTGAACCTTGAGCAATGGAATCTCAAGCGAGATAGATTGAATCAAGCAATGAGTCTTTATAATTTGGTTCTAAACATGCTTCAGACGTATAAATATTGTCAGCTAAATCATATTGTTACAAGAACTGAACGATTTTCTTTAAAGGGACCTGAATCTATCTATATATATATCTTTATGTACAATCTTAATTAAAATACACAAGTTACTAATCGTTTTTAACTAATATTATATTTTGTGGAACGATAGGGTATTTTGTCTATTTACTATTGACTGCAAGTGTGGAACATGTGCAATAGTGACAAACGAGTGCAACTCTATAGAAGCCAAAGGCGCAATAAACAAACACCGGATTCCCTACTTACAGCGGAGCCGGACGACCATCTGAAACCTAATCGGAAAACATTACACGCAAAAGAGAATCAATCTGTCCGAGACCACCTGCGACTGAGGCTGTGATCCCTCTGCCACCGGCAGGACGCCAGGACGGTACGCGCCCCCGTGAACCCTCACGTCGCCGTCACAGCGTTCGAGCCTCACGCACGCACCCACGGACCGGCGCGGCGTGGAGCGGCGCGCTCACCCACCACGAGGGAAGGGCCGCCGCCGTTTGTCCGCTCGGTTACGCGTCGCTCGCTGGCGGCCACCGCGCGCGCCTCACCTCGCTCGATAGATGCGAGCTCGCACGCTGGCGCTCGGGGCCACGCGCCCACGCCACGAAGGGGGGTCACGAGGCCGCCTGCCAAGCCGTTTGTCCTCTTGCTCCCTGGTTGCTTCCCGTCACCGAACGCCTTTCCCGCGCGTCTGAACATGCCAGTTTCAGCTTCCATCGCCGTCGTCATCCATAGCCAGGACGCACTGACGCAGTGACCGAGCAGGCGAGCACCGCACTCAGCCGCTGCCTGTATCCTACTGCTCGCTCTCGTCTCCGGCATTGGCGCGTGCAGAGGGGCGGAGCGGAGCGGAGATGGAGGTAGAGGTAGAGGCCGGTGAGGCGGGGAGGCGGCATGCGGAGGAGGAGCTCCAGGCATCTGGCGCGGCGCCACTCGGCAGGTCGTCGTCGCGCCTTGGCGCGGTAGGAGGCGCCGAGGGATTCGACGGCGCGCTCAGAGTTTAGCCCCCTCTTTTGCTCTTTTGCCCATGCGTGTCTCCCCCTTCCGACGTGTTCCTAACTTTGCAGATGTGATCCGCATGCAGGAGCTCAAGGACCTGCGGTCCCAGCTACACCAGGCGGCGGACTGCTGCGAGAAGGCGTTCCTCGGCACCGAGAAGAAGAAGCTGTCAGTGCAAAGCTTCAGGCTCCAGCCTTCAGCTTCTTCTCATGCTAACACGTCGCCTCACTTGCCCCTGTTCTGCTTGCATGCTTCGTGTGCAGAATCTTGGAGGGCACAAAGGGCTACATCTGCGACGCGATTGTGGCGGTCATTGACCATCTGGGAAATGTCTCATCAAAGCTCGAGCACCAGCTGCAGGAGAAGATCGAGATCACACAGGCAGAAAAGAAGCTCAGCTTCCTTAAGCAGGTCAGGATCTTACATCGAGGAACTGAACTTACTGCCAGTAAATTTCGTACGGTAAGAACAGTCAGTGTAATTTTACTGAAAATAGCTCGCACCATTGAGCTCGAGAAGTTCAATCACGGCGAAGTAGTTGAAAGAGAGTACTCACTGATTAATGGTTATTACTCAATGGTGCTTCCATGCCTAGAAGCACCTAACTTACTTGGGGGCTCTCTGGTTCAGTCATAACTTTCATGTTCCAATTTAAAGAAGACAATGCAATAGATAGACCTCGAAAGTTCACTGTTCACGGTGGCCGCTGATGAACTGCGATCGATTGACACCTTAGTACAATGTTTGACTAATTTTAATTTTGTTGTCTCTTCATGCTCATGGCTCCAGAGGCTTCTGACATGTGAACAGTATGCCATCACTCTCAAGCTGTTGACTGTACGTGGGGACGCTGATGCCATTCAATATCATCGCCGTTACCTCTCACGATGTAAAGTTCTCTATCTTTATTTATTTATTTTAGGTGACGTTCATGCAAAATATTTACATCTCAAATGTAGCAAATGCTTCAGTTAGGGGATATGTAGCATGAACCATGAGATCCCTAGTCCCCATCTTGGAAATAAATTTCAACAGATAACATGTATTGAAATTCATCACCAAAATGAAGGATCAGTCATTGTACCCATTTCATACATGTACTTCTATAAGACTATAACATACTTTCCTCCGTTGCATATTACAACATACTCATTCCGTTATATATTGTAAATCGTTTGATTTTTTTTTAAATCAAACTTATTCAACTTTAACATATTTTATGTAAAAAAATACCAGCATTACAACATCAAATTAGTTTTATTAAACATACCGTAAAATATGTTTTAATAGTGTTTTTATTTAATATTGTAAATATTAATATATTTTATTTAAATTTAGTTAAAGTTAGAGAAGTTTAACGACTTACGATGTGAAATAGTGGTGATAGATATGGAGTCCTATATCCTATGACCCCCTGTATGCATACTGTTAGTCACATGAGACAGCCTTTACACAAACTTGTGAATTCACGAAATTACCTAGATGATTTGTACTAATCTATCACGTTCATTTGGAATGATTAGTATGTGGGCTATGTTACGGTACAACATTTACCTCATAAGAGTAATACTTTAAATTAATCTAGACTATTAATTTTAGTTATGATTAAAAATAAATTAAAAATAAAAATACTTGGTAACCGGTAGATAATTAGAAAGTTAGCACAGAAAATTGGAAAATCTACACAGAAAATTGAAAATGAATGATTTAAAAAAATAAAAAATCAAGGGTGACCTAACCATCTTTAATCTTAGCCATTAGATCAAAACAAATGAACGATTCATAATATTTCTAGCGTACCATAAAATTTGCCTAGTATGTTTACATGTTCATCAGAGATAGACTGTCTGCTAAGGTTTGCTTTCAACCCAATTCTGTAAAATAAAGGGTAGCTGATATATGGTCATTTGGATAGCTTCAACTCTCTGTTATCATTGACTCTAACTATATTATTCACTACAGCTACTGGAAAGACCAAAGAGGAAAATGATGCTAACTTCAGGTTTATTCCAACTACTTTCTCCTTTGGTCATTTCACTGCTGTAGCCTGTGATCTGCACCACTTTATAACATTAGTAGTTCTCCACACAGCAGAGATGGTCCAAAACTTGTCGAGTTCAGCCCAATGATGCTTGGAGCTACTCGTACTCTCAAGCCATATGATATCCAATCAACCATCGGTAAATTCGGTATCTTGCTCATGCTCTGAAGATACATGTGGTTATTACTCTTCTGGGTACTATGATATACATTTCTCATGGATAAGTATTCCTTGTTTGCTATCTTGAATTAATAATTAACTAGGTAAATCTTAAGAGAGTGTTTTTTTTTGAACTTCAGAATATTTTTTCTGATGAGATCATAATAGGGTATGCTTCCATGTGTTATGAACTAGAAGAGGACTGCGCAAATCTCTAGTGCACTGTAAACATACCCAACAGTACAAAATGTATTGATAGAGGAATCTATACCCTTCTCCAAATTGTCCTTTATGTATAGATTTGCATAAATTTCATCTCACATTCAACCTTCTGTGTATCTTACCACAGTTTTATTGTTGTTTTCCTGGGTATAACAATAGCATCGACATGTTATTCCGATTTACGTTTTAAGCTCACTCTCTTGATGTATTTGTGGTAGATTAACTGTATGTTTATTTTCATGATGCTGTTGGTGTGTCAACATTTTGTCAGGGAGAGAGCATTCGTTGGCAACTGCAGACTTTGAAAGCCCAGCTGATGTAAAGAGTTCATTTTCTTTCAGAGCAGAGGTATACTATATTTACCTCATTTAGTCATTTGTATAGAACAAATGGAAAATTGGCCACTCTTGATATGAATACTAGCTAGCGTGGTTCCCATTCTGTGACAATATAGCATAACAAGATGCCCTTTGAACCGTTTGCAGGATGTTCCCGTTGTTGTAGCTGAACACAAGAAGAAGGCCAACCATGGCAGCAACATCTTGTCATTTCTCAAGAAAAGCAGGCGGCATGCATAAGAGACGAAAGAGCCACTGGAACGGGAATAGCCCAGGACTGGATGGATATGCAACCACGACCCATCCTTTAACGAGTCCAGTAGAGTGGTACAATGGACAATTTGGTATCACTAAATCCCCCAGTATTCTGTCAGATCAATGCCCATTGACCATCATGTATGTTTAGTTTTGCGTTTGTGCCAGCAGTAAATTACTGATCGACATGCATTCAGCATCTTCGTAATCAAGGAAAAGTACGTGCACGTTCATGGCATCTTTAGCTTGGTGCTTGAGAAATCAACAGCGGATATATATATATACCTTGTGGCCAGGCTCTATATGAAGTAATATCAAGTGTATCGTCAGTGAACACAACTGTGTGAATCGATTGTTGTAGTACACACAAGTTCAGTGCAGGTTACAAAGAGTACTTCATCTCTAGCTGAAATTGAACTTTCAGAAAAAGGATAAGTACTTACAGAGTTACAGGGCAAAGTTCAGATGGTATGATGATCCTGTCGACCTTGCTTCCATGACAACCTAGAATTCACCATGTCTTCTCCATCCCTGCTCGACGGAAAAAGCTCGACACGCCGTGACGCCGGGCGGTGCTTCGGCGAACCCGCCACGTACGGTAGGTTGGGCCACAGGAATGAAGACGAGCAGTTGAACTTACGGGCCGGGTGAGAGGAGTGCATCATCATGGCCCATGGGTCAGAGAGACCAGCCCAGAAATGCTGAACAGAAACATTTGATATTTCGAACCTTTGCTCGCCAAAACAACAGAAGTTACAGGAGAGGGGATTGCGTTGCTAAGCAAGTGTACTGTGTACCAGTAGTTGTTTAATGATCTGAAGTGATTTTTTTAGAATGGAAACTTGTTCTGAATCGAATGTGTGAAGAACAAGCTATTCAAAGGGTCCCCACATCCAGATCCAGATGAGAAGCAGCGGCAGCAGCTCAGCACGCAGCTACAAGGAAAAAGTATCTAGAAGCGGAGAGCCGTGCCGTGAGCGATTTCTTGGGCCTCTGATCATATCCGCAACCATCATTATAACGTGATAACGTCGCGTCCCCACACCGACGAGGTTGAGCCGGCTTGGCACCGCCGGCGCCCGCGCTGCCGTACATGCCCAAGTGAGCTCGCATCGTCTTCTACAGATCCGACCACCGCGTCGCAGTCGCTCGTGCTCGGCACGTCGCCGCTTCCCAAATCTTTCTCCCTCTCACCAGCTTGTGGGCCGCACTGGTAAAAAAAACTCACCACAACAATCTGCTGCAAATTCGTCTAAAAGAATAGATAATTTGTTGCGAAATTTGCCGCGAATTCGTCTAAAAAGACTAAATGAGTCGTTGCGAATATTAATTTGGCGCTTACCTCGTGTAGCTTGTCCTGTACGCTTTCCCTGACGGATCGGCCAAAACTGCATGTATAAAAAGTCCCCGTGCCACGGCCACGGCACCGAGCAAGGAATTGCGCGCACGCATTCGCGCCGCGTCCACGAGCCTCGCGGAAACAGCTGTCCACGTCGGCCGGCCGGCCGCCGTTTCCAGGCGCGACCCGGCGGCCGCACCCGGGTGCGCTCGCGGCTCGCTGCTCCCCCACGCTCCTCGCCTCGTTTCCCCCGCGCGGCCGCGCCAGAAACGGCTCCACGCGCGCGGCGCACGCGAGCCGTGCCACGATGCCATCTGCTAACGTGCGCGGGGCGCAGCCTAGCGCCGACCGCAGGTTAAGTACGCTGGTGCGCCACCTGCTGCCTTCCTCCGCACGAACATCAGCTGCAGGCTTCAGCAACCACCCCCTCCGCCGCCGACTCCCTCGAAGCTTTCTCCACCATGGCGTCGTCGTCCGTCTTCGCCGGCCTCGCTCAGGCTCCGGAGGATCCCATCCTCGGGGTAAGCCCCCCTCGTCTCCCGATCTCTCTCCTCTCTTCCACCATGCCTGTCTCCACCCTGGGTTGGCTGCTTGCTTTCGGCGCGATCGCTCGGTTTCGTGGGTTTGCTCCAGCTGATCGGTTCTCGCTTGGGTGTTGCGGTAGGTGACGGTAGCGTACAACAAGGATCCCAGCCCCGTGAAGGTCAACCTCGGCGTCGGCGCCTACCGGACTGAGGTGAGAGGTTTTTGGGGGATTTGAGTATTTCTCCTGAATTATCGCTCCTTGTTTTTTTATCGGTTGTGGATTTGACTCTTCGGTTTGTGTTCTGATCGGAGTAGGAAGGGAAGCCGCTGGTGCTGGATGTGGTCAGGCGTGCCGAGCAGATGCTGATCAACAACCCGTAAGTCTGATTCGAAAACCAGATGATCCGCACGATTTCGTGTTAAGTGGTTGAAGTTTCAGAGCTGGGATTTTTTTCAGCGGAGTGTACAGATTCCGGGTTCAACCTACCTCTAGATCTAACCTCTAGATAATACGGTGCATTCCTAGTTTGCAGGTTATGTACTAGTATTTGGCATGTTTTATTATGGAATCGTCGGGTTGACTTTACTTTATTGTTGGAAAATAATTGTTGACCTACCGTCTTTTAGTGACTTCTCTCCTGTTCTACCTACCTGCTTTATATATTATTTCAGTCCATTTTTCTGCTCTTCTGTTGTTATACTAGGCCATTAGCGTAATAGCGTGTAGGATTTGTTGCTGTAGCTGTTATTGCAGTTCCGGTTATCCAACTTGGTTTACCTTGTCAGTTTTCACCGGCTTGTTTAGCCCATTGTTTCCTCCTTAATGATTTCTAATTTTCATAAGGGGCACAGCTTGTCGATTTACAAGCACTGCAGCTTTATGTACATGGTAAACATTTGATATGTATGGATTATTTCTTGGATGGGTTTACAGAAAAAATGTCAATTGTATTTTACTGGAAACTTATGATGATATTTGCAGCTGTATTTTTACTGTGATTGCTTGCTTCGGATAGGTCACGTGTTAAAGAGTACTTGCCTATCACTGGACTGGCCGAATTCAATAAGCTGAGTGCTAAGCTTATTTTTGGTACTGACAGGTGTGTCCCTTCTCTCAAGAATTTACGGTCATATGATTTCTTATTCTGTTACCTACTCACCTTTGCTCAATGATCTTATTGTGTAAATCTTCATAACAAACAGTAAAATTCTCACACTAAGATAACTTATTCATAACTCAGATTGCTGGCTGCTTGCGTTCTATTCTTGTTTTAGGTATTTCAGAAAACTGCTTATATTATTTATTGGAACAGCCCTGCCATTCAGGAGAGTAGGGTGGCTACGGTGCAATGCTTGTCAGGAACTGGTTCTTTAAGGGTGGGAGGTGAATTTCTTGCAAGGCATTATCATGAAGTAAGTAATATGCCTTAGCTCCTTTGTAGATGCTGCTACAGGTGCTACTTTGCACTGCAAAGCTTGATTGCTAAATTATAAATGTGTCCTCCAGCGCACTATCTACATCCCACAGCCAACCTGGGGGAATCACCCAAAAGTATTCACTTTAGCTGGCTTGACTGTTAGGAGTTACCGATACTATGATCCTGCAACTCGTGGACTGGATTTCCAAGGTACTGATTTCATTTTTCCATGGGGGAGCTATTGTTCTTCTGAAGAATATTAATTGCAAGATTGTTTGCACTCGTCTTACTTGATCAAGGATGTCTTTTCATGTTACAGGGCTGTTAGAAGATCTCAGTTCAGCTCCTTCAGGAGCAATTGTACTGCTTCATGCTTGTGCCCACAACCCTACTGGAGTAGACCCAACCTTGGATCAATGGGAACAGATCAGGCAGCTGATGAGATCAAAATCATTGCTGCCATTCTTTGACAGTGCTTATCAAGTAAGTGATTGACATCCTTAATACTGATGGTTCTTAGGAAGCATGGCATCTGACTAGCTCTTCTTTCTGTAGCCATAAAATCTATTGAGTTTTGTTATTTCCAAATAGCCTATGAATTCATTATTATGCCTGAAATGCTTTATTTGCTCAGGGATTTGCAAGTGGAAGTCTTGACAAAGATGCTCAATCAGTGCGCATGTTTGTTGCTGATGGTGGGGAATTGCTCATGGCTCAGAGCTATGCTAAGAACATGGGATTGTATGGAGAGCGTGTTGGTGCTTTAAGCATAGTAAGATATCTTCATTATAATTCTTGTCATGTTCGGTTTTGCGGCTTGCCCATAGTCCTTACTTCTTAGACTTGAGCTCAGGGTTGCAATCATCTTCCTCTCTTGTTCATGGTAGTAACTGATATGCATGCCATAGATGGAAATGTTTCTCTTTATTTTATTTCATCTCATACTGGCTTTTACTAAGAGATATAATCACTCTAATCCATTGATGGCTAAAATTTGACACTTTAGGTACCATTGTTTTTTTTGTCTTCAAGAAATATTGGAGATGTTTAATGATGCTGAGGCACAATGGAAAGTTCCAGATGAATAGGACTACAATTGTTTCTTTTTCACCTCCAAATATCTCTTTCAAGTTGTCAATCACATGACACCAATGCTTTAATTGTTGAATAAAATATTTGATTATCAATTGTTGCCCACTTGGATTAATCATATATTCATATGCAGTTTCTTTTAAAAATAATAGTCCATGAACTAAAAAAATCCTATTTAGCCGCATAGTGAAACTGAACAGACTGCAACTTCTTATTGCAGGTTTGTGGAAGTGCTGATGTCGCTGTCAGGGTTGAAAGTCAACTGAAGCTTGTAATTAGGCCTATGTATTCAAATCCTCCTATTCATGGTGCATCTATCGTGGCTACCATACTTAAGGACAGGTAACATTCATGTCATAATTCCAGTTGACTGTAGAAAATGATATATGTTGCAAGAAGCATGCCTAGATCAGATTCAGGGAATAAAAGGTTGAGCTGAGTTTTTGTTGATTATATGTTTATTAGTGACATGTTCAATGAATGGACTGTGGAACTGAAGGGCATGGCTGATAGGATTATTAGCATGAGGCAACAGCTTTTTGATGCGCTGAAAACCAGAGGTAATAGTTAAATCCTCTATTTCGTCATTTCTGGAATGCAATTAATGTTATACATCCACATCCCATTCCACCTCATTCCATGAACCAAACGTTATGCATTTGTTTCAAGTTCTGTTATCATCATTCGATGTAATTCTCTCTTCGTCTTTTGGGATTGATAGTATGATACAATTGAGTCTTAACAAATCCTCCGTAGTTATTCTTGGTTGTCAAAATTATATAGAATTGCTGTGGTTCAATTTTTCCAAGTTGATTACTCAAGATTCTGAGCTAAGTTCCCTGAACTCTAATTAGTGCACTAAACCAATCTAGTCGAAGTACTTTTAAAATGTCTATATGATGTACTTGGCTTGCACCTATAACCTTGGTGATAGACTCGACAATGTTTTACATGGAAAAGCTGCAGTGCATATTTGGCCTGTGATCTGGGTTTTATGATTCTTCAATCTTTTTTTTTTTGCTTCCCTTTTTAAATCCATTCTCTACCGCCAATGTGGTGTGCATTATCCATACAAATATTGAGCATTGTTGACACGATAACATCATGCAGGGACACCTGGAGATTGGAGCCACATCATTAAGCAGATTGGAATGTTTACTTTCACTGGGCTCAACAGTGATCAAGTGGCCTTCATGAGGCAGGAATACCACATTTACATGACATCTGATGGGTAATTGTCTAATCCTGTCATTTTGCAAATGTTCCTCTGTGACTAGCTCATTTTTACATCCAAATATTTCTCTTGCAGGAGGATCAGTATGGCTGGTTTGAGCACCAGGACCATTCCCCATCTTTCAGATGCCATCCATGCTGCAGTTACAAAACTGAAGTGAATGATGATAGCATAGCAACTTCCAATAATAACATCCTAAATCACCAGCAGCAGTGTTCTATGGATCCAGCCAGTGTTATTTACTGTCTGAGGTCACTGAGCACATCCTTGAAGTTGCCTTGTAATACTCGTTTGACTTTGCTTTTGGGGGCAGTTTTGTACCAATGAATTCAGAAAACATGGTGATTTTGAATCACCTAATAAGTTCCACCTGTGATGCTGTTACCCTTCAGTGCTGAAGTATTTTATCATGCAGAGCGTTATATGGTTTTATAATTCTGCGTCAGAGCTGCCTACTTGTGCTCTGGTGATATGATGGATGCCGTACGTTCCCTTCTATTGGCGGACAGGTTATGTTTTTATGGTTAACTGGCTGAATATATTTTCTCTTGTTTTTTAGTAGAATTCTTAGGTTGTTGGAAAAAAATATAAAACACTGGGCGCTTCCGTTTTTTTTTCCATTAAAGTTGATTTATCGTGTTCCTGGCTTGAAACCGGTGAAGGATATAGGTAAAGTACCTTTTTAAGACCGTCTGTATAAAGTACTTGACTGCGCTGTAATAGTAACGATAAGTTGACAGATTTTACATCAATTTATTCAAATGAAAAGGCTGCATTGTTTATTAAATCTTCCGTTCCATTTGTTGTGCTCTTCTATTAACCGTATGTCACCAACATTCTGGGCATTACCATTGCTGTTATCATGCAGAAACACCTGGAAATTGGAGCCACGTCATTAAGCAGATCTGAATATCTACTTTTACTGGACTCAGCAATGATCAAGTGGCCTTCATAAGGAAGGAAAGCCACATCTACCCGGCCTCTGATGGGTAACTTGATCTAGTTCGGCCATTTTACGTATGCTCTCATACAAAACATTGGCACAATCAAGTTTGTGGTTTTATTTACTGTACTTTGGTTAGTATAACATTGATGTATTCTTTTGTTGTTCATGTTGTTAGCAATTTAGTAAAAATTTGCCGGTTTCTGCTGATAGCTTTGTTTTTAAGTGTTTCTTCATGACTAGCACAAGCTAAACATCTCTTTTAAAGGAGGATTAGTATGTCTGGTTTGAGTACCAGAAAACTTACCCCATCTTGCAGATACCAAACTGAAGTGAATCATAACATTACAATTCCGCAAGAATAAAATCTTGAATCAACCAGCGAACTTTACTGACTGATCTCCATTATGCTGCCTTCTAATAGACACGTTTGACTTGCTTTTTCAGGGCAGTTTTGTACCAACGGATTCAAAGATAATGGCGATTTCAATTCTCCTACGATGCTCTACAGGTGATCCCTTTATCCTTAGACTCTCAAGTATTTATCCTGCCACATGATATCTATACCCCTATCTATATCTATACTATAATAATCTGTAGTATATATAATCTACAGTTGTGGGAAACTAGTGTTCTCTCGTTGCGCTCAGATTACGATTTCCGTTGGGTGCAGGAAATTGTATATGTTGGGTTAACTGATTATTCTTTCTTGCACACCTGCATGGACGTCGGTAGTCGGTAGATGCCTCTGTCACATACATTGGTCAACCACTCAACCCCTTGCAATGGTACAGATTACAGAAGATTCTCAACTCTACAAACCAAGAAATCAAAACGAGGGGCAACTCAAGCGAGCTCCCAGTTTGGTCAGAATATATATGTACACTACGCATAGTACATTCAAAACTCTTGTCGCCTTCTAATGGCGACCCGATGGGCTTCTATGCCCTCCGAGGAAATCCAGTTTCTCCATGTACGTCTGCTTCAAGTTCGTCATGATGTTGGGTAGCTTCATCAGCCTCCCGTCTTCCTGTGGAGGCGGCTCAGCCGCCGGCGTCAGTGGCGGCGGCGGGGACTTCATGTCGGCGTCGCCGCTCCAGTCCTCCATGAAGTCGAGCAGCGTCCTGCTGTTGGGCGACACTGCCATGTTGCCGTCGAGATCCACCTCGCCTGCCCGGTGGTGCTCCGCGGCGTCGTTG
>KE370845.1:17601-42205 GCA_000418225.1 Zizania latifolia
CGTGCTGATCGACGCGCTCTCGCCCGGATCGATCGCGAACGTGCACCAGATCGCGCGGAGGATGGTGGACGCCGGCTTCGGCCGCGAGTGCGCCGAGGCGTACGCCGCCGCGCGCCGCGGCTTCGTCGACGAGAGCGTTGCGCGCCTCTGCGTCCGTCCGCTAACTGCCGAAGAGGTCCATGGCTCCTCCTGGGAGGAGCTCGAATTCGACATCGCCCGCTGGATCCCGGCCTTCAACATGGTGTTCCGCATCCTGATTCCCAGCGAGCGCCGGCTTTGTGACCGCGTCTTCGACGGTCTCGCCCCCTTCGGCGACCTTGCCTTCGTCGCCGCCGTGCGCACTCAGGCTCTACAGCTCATATCATTCGGCGATGCTATCTCTTCATCCAGCCGCGCTCCGGAGCGCCTCTTCCGAGTGGTGGACATGTACGAGGCTGTACGGGACCTCCTCCCCGACCTTGACCCTGTGTTCTCCGACCCCTACTCTGCCGCCCTCCGTGCAGAGGTCACGGCGGTGTGCAACACCCTCGGGTCCTCAATCAAAGGCATATTCATGGAGTTGGAAAATCTCGTTCGCCGTGATCCTGCTCGAGTTGCATCACCTGGTGGTGGCATACACCCGATCACTAGGTATGTCTTGAACTATCTTCGCGCTGCTTGTGGGTCGCGGCAGACATTGGAAGAGGTGATGGAAGGTGACTTTGGTGCTGTTGGTGTATCTGCTGTTGCTGCTGACCCTGACCGCCCCACCTCATCACTTGCGGTGCACATTGCATGGATCATGGACGTCTTGCACAAGAATTTAGATATAAAGTCGAAGATATACCGAGATCCATCACTCGCTTGCATCTTCTTGATGAACAATGGCAGGTACATCATTCAGAAGGTGAACGATAGTGAACTAGGTGTTTTACTTGGTGACGAGTGGATCAAGCAAATGACAAACAGAGTGCGGCGCTGGAGCGTTGATTATCAGCGATCAACGTGGGGCAAGGTCACGACTGTATTGCATACCGGAGGCCCTGGTGTTGGTGCACTCCCTGCGAAGGCGATGATGCAGAAACTGCGGATGTTTAATACCTACTTTCAGGAGATCTATGAAGTACAATCAGAGTGGGTGATAGCAGATGACCAGCTGCGGGAGGATGTTACGGCAGCAGTGGAGGACGCTGTAATGCCAGTATATACAGCCTTTATTCATAGATTGAAATCGTCCCCTGAAACCAGGCGTGACCTGTACATCAAATACACTCCAGAAGATGTCAATGCACACATCCTGCACTTGTTTGAAGGAGCGGCTAAGTGATCAGTTAATCAGTGCGTTATGGTGCTGGCATGCTGCAGCCTGCAGGTGCCACTCTGGGATGAATGGAGTTCTTATCATGGATCGTGGTGAATATCTCATTCATGGTGATTTTCATACCTACCCAGTACCCTGCATTTCGTATTGTTGGTATTTTCTCCATGAAGAAATCATCAGGGTTAGACAAATGGTGTACAACTGTACATGATTGTATTATAGGTGTATATGTGCCAATTAGTAAGGTGATTATTTTGTAACAATATCAGGTTTTTTTGTTTCAATTATTCCAGTTTAACCCTTAAGTGTTTATGTGTGAATTTCAGTATCTATTTAGGAAGTTGCAGTCCTCAAACATTTGGAATAGTGGCTCAAAGTTCTATTATGACTTTTGTGATTGATCAAGTTCTATGATGACCTGATTTTCTGTAGCTTGAAATGGATGCCAAATCCTGAAAAATCCATGTCCAATTTTCAGCAAAGAGATGCCAGGAAAGTGATGAAAGTTTTCTTGCATTCTGAAGCTGTAAAGATGGACTTCACTATGTACCATATGAAACCTCATCATTTCTAATAGTAACTGGGTAATTTAACCAAGACGATTAGCGTCACAAGAATTTTGTTATCAGCACTTTGGAATGCTGCATTCTGGACTCTCTTTTTTCCACATAATGTGCCCTGGTTTTATCTTCTGTCAGGTGTTTTGCTGAGATGAGTTAGTGTGTTTCAGTTTACAGGCTTACTGTTTTCTTTCCCACATGTGCCGAACACAGAATTTGCAGATGCTTCATCATTGACTGTACTGTCAGATTGCTGCCATACACAAACCTGTTTCCAATTGAAACAATCTTAGGATTGCAGTTTGAGGATCGATGCTAATCCTGACAGCTATGCACAACATACGGTATGCAAAAAAGGGTCTGGAAATCTACATTGAATCAGGTCCTGGAGTATAAGCCTACTGCTTGAACCTCCTAGATCCGGGGCCGGTCGACATGGTTCGCGGTGGCGCAGCCACGCAGGTCGCGTCGCCGTCGTTCCCGTGCCAAACGTCCTGAGCACCCGGCACGGCGGCGTTCAGGCCGCCCTGGTCTTGCTGCTTCATGATGAGCACCGAGTACGGCGTGTCGAAGTCGGACGACGCGAGGAGGTCGCCGATGACGCCGAGCTCGGGGCACTCGCTCCATTCCGACAGCCCATTCGCCGGCATCACCGGGTACCACCTGTGCCGCATGCCGACGAGGACGAGGTCGTAGCCTGCCTCGTCGAGGCCCCTCAAGACCTGGACGATCCTTTCCATGTCGCCGACGAGCTCCTCCTTGACCTTCATGTTCCTGCTCCTCGACGCGAGCGCCTTCACCTCTTCGATGGCGCGGTTGTCGATCCGCCGGTCCGCCGGGTCGTCCTTGATACGTTGCGCCGGCAAGAACCGCATGACGCCCACGGTCACACCAGGGTGGCGCGCCATGCGCGCCGCATAGGCCAGCGCCTCGCGGTCGTCGCCGCCGCCGAAGAAGAGCGCCGCGACGGCCGCGCGGAAGCCGGGGCTACTTGCCGCGTACCCGCCGTTACTTCTCCTGGACGACGTCGACTGGTCTTGCAGTGGCCCTGGGATGAACGTGGACAGGCCCACGCTCCCAGCGTTGCGGTCGACGAACACCGCGACTGAGCACGGCGCGACCTCCAGCACCTTGCGGTTCACGACGCGGAGCCCCACGGAGGCGCGCATGCCGCCAGCGAGCATGTGTCGCTTGTGGTAATGTAGGAGGATGAGCGAGGTCCGCTTCTCGACGGCGAGGCGGCACACCTCGTCGTGCATGGAGGAGTAGGGGGAGATGGTGGTGAAGGGATACACAGCGACGGCGCCCTCCTGGTGCCGGAGCTCGTGCTGGAAGAAGGCGTTGATGATTCGGTCGGAGTCTGTGGACGGAGGCGCGTTGACCCGAGAGGCGTCGCGGCGGAGCTTGTGGGGGATGAACACCGGCGCGGAGCGGCCGGCGATCTCGACGAGCTGGAGGAGGTAGATGCCGACGGGCGTCTGGAGCGTCGCATTCGACGCCTCGAGCACCGCGAGCGTGCCCGGGACGTGCGAGTCGTCGTGGACGCACGCAAGGATCCGCAGGTCGGCGTCCGCCTTGAGATGCTGCACCGTGCGCCGCTTGTACACGGCGTAGCGCCGCGCAGGGTCGTACAGCCAGCCGGCCACCGGCACCGACACCGCCGTGATCGCCACCGACAAGCATATCAGTATGCTGAACGTGTTCTTGCCGATGAGCTGCAGCAAAATCAATTTTAAACTCGCCACTTCGTCAATGTGTGAATGGCGCAATGACTTCATTAGCGACTGAAATTTCTTGCTGCGATCGAGGCGATCAGTCACCTTGTTGGTCAAGAAGAAGTTGAAGGTGATGACCTCGACGATTCCCTTGGAGTTCATGAAGAGGCTGAGGGAGACGGCGTCGCGGAGGGGGATCTCAAGGTACAGCGACGAAACCATGACGCCGACCAGCTTCCCGACCCAGCCGAGGAACACGACGAGCTGCAGCCTGCCCCAATGCATCCGCCACATGTCTGTGCTGAGCCCGGTCATGGCGTAGTAGAGCGGCAGGATCAGCCCGGACACCATCGCCTCGATCTTCTCCCCGAGAGCCGTGCCGAGCGGCGGCCCGTCGGGGATCGCCAGTCCCAGCATCAGAGCGCCGTGGAACGAGTTGGCCCCGATGATGTCGCTGTAGAGCCCGACGAGAAGCACGATAAGGAGGAAGACGAATACGTAGGTCTCCTCCACCGGCTTGCCCGGCGGCGTGCGCTCGATCACCCGGAGCGCGATCGGGCGCACCGCGAACAGTATGAACACGGCGAGCACGGCCACTGAGAGGAAGGCCCAGATCGACGTGGCGGGCGAAACGAGGAACGCCTCGGCGAGGATGTAGACCACCATGATGATCCACGCGATCCCGTCCGTCGTCATCGACGCCGACATGGCGATGCGGCCGAGGTCTGAGTTGAGGAGGTTCAGCTCGGAGAGGATCGGCGACAGCACCGCGAAGGACGTGACCGAGAGCGAGGTGGCGAGCGCGAACAGGAACGTGGACCGCATGGACACGTCGCGCTCCGTCGCCATGGCTTCGCTGGAGGAGCCCGCGGCCGTCATGGCGAGCGGAAGGAGGAAGCCGGAGAGGCCAATGACCACGCCCTTCCTGCCGGAGTGGACGACGAGCGTCGGGTCCATCCGCACGCCGATGAGGAAGATCACGTACATGAGGCCGAACGTCGCCACCGTGTTCAGCACCGGCTCGCCCCTCTCCGGGAACACCACATCCTTGAACGCCGCGTGCCGCGACAGCACGGATGGGCCAAGTATGATGCCGCCCTGAAACGCACAAAAGCTTCAGTCCGACACGACACCAGCCGATCATGTCGATGCCACCGCGGGCCGCGGCAACACAAGGATGTGAAAATCAAATACGAATGGACGTGCCATGATCTCGGACACGACGCGAGGCTGCTTGAACGGCTTGAGGATGAAGTAGAGGACGCGGGTGACGGCGACGATGAGGACAAGCTGCACGCCGAGCAGCGGCAGCGACGAAGCGAGCGGACTGCCACCCTGGAAGATGTTCCGGCCAGTGCCCGTGGTCTGCGGCACGACGTAGCAGTCGATCTTGTCCATTTCCGCCGCGTCTGCCTCTGCATCTGCGCCTGCATGCGCTGCCGCTGCTAGCGATGGCGCGGTCGCCGCGCCCCTGGTTCGTCTCTATCTCGGCCCGCCTCGTCAGGCTGCTTATTCCATGGCGGTTTGCAAGGTGGAGGGGAGGAGAGATCAGAGGACGGGAAGAGAGGAGAAAGCAATGACATGTCAAAAAGGTTTTAGGATTTCTTACCCTCGAGAATATATTCAACTCAGGTCGTTTAGTTGGATTTTTGTGGCTGTAATAAATTGCTACCGCTGTAGAGCGTTCCAGCAGCAGAATCTACATCTATGCTGTTAATAGTAAATCTAAAATTGGTTTAGTGTTTTTTACTTATACTTATGGCTATTGTCGGAGGATATGACCCTAGGGTATTCTCCACGTATATTTATGTTGATCAAATAGAAAACGGGATCAGAAAAATAGAGCATTAAATATGACCTGAAAGGGATCGGACCAACACGCATCCCGAATGCAGTCATTCAAAGGGAGAGTTCTCGACCGCCAGGACTCGGAAGGACGCCCGACTGCCAGAACTCGGGAGGACGCCTGACCACCAGAACTCAGGGGATCCGTTCAACAGTCGGTCTATCTCATCAATGACAATAAACTCCAGGATATAACAGTCAAATCAATGTAGCGAATAACGCTATATTTATTAGTCCACGATCTCAGGTGATTTAAACCATGGTAAAGAAAATTAATGGGACTGTTAAGGCCTAAGTAGTAACCCCCGATCCCTGTAGTATATAAAGGGGCCGGGGTACCTCTTATAGGGAGGTCTTTTAGACACACGCGTATTCGCACAAGATCCTTTTCAGGCTCTTCTGCTCATATTCTAACACACAGGATTAGGGTTATTATCCTTAAGGAGGTTCAAACCTGTCTAAAAATCTCTGTCTCTTACTTTTGTGAGGCAACCATTGAATCGCGATCACAATCTTCCCCATACACCTACACAAATTTTATTTGTGAGTAACTCCATAGGATACTGTTGTTCTTACGCAACGACAGTTGACGCGCCAGGTAGGGGAAGATTTTGTGTAATTCTCTTTCAATCGGATTCAGTGGCCGTTGTTTGCAAGGTAAACACCAAGGTTCCTGTGGGACTGTCATCACCCTTGGGAGCCTCACCTTTGTTGGCGATTTCATGCGTTAACTTGTCCTTTCCAACGCCCCTGTCGGCCAAGCGAGGACTTCGCGCACACTCCCTGTGCGCCCTGCCACTAGGAGCACGACGTGCCACCATGCCAAAGTGGCTTCAGCAACCATACCACTCGCCGATGCTACCAGCTGCAGAACCAAATGGTCAAAGAGGCGGAAGAAAATCTCTGGCAAGACAAGCGTCGTCGGGATGATAAAAAGAAGAAGACTCGCCGAGAGGACAAGGATGCCGATCCCACGGCCGAAAATGACTTCTAGAAGCCCGCTCGGACGGTCTCTATGATCTTTGGTGGAGCAGTTGCAGCAGAGTCCAAGCACCAACAAAAGCTGCTCGCCCGTCACGTTAACACCATCAGCGATAGGGCAATCAAACGCCTGCGGTGGTCAAAAATCCCGATTACCTTTAGCTGGGACGACCAGTGGACGGACGTCCCTAAGCCGGGTCGATTTCCACTAGTGGTCGACCCAGTGATCCTGAAGGTGCACCTCAAGAGGGTGCTAATTGATGGTGGCAGCGGTCTTGATGTCCTGTTCAGGGAAACTCTCTCCGCACTCGGCATCCACGAGTCAGCGCTTTAGAAGACGGACACGTCTTTTTACGGGATTGTCCCGGGAAATGCTTCCATTTCGCTCGGCACTCTCACTCTGCCGGTGACGTTTGGCACTCGAGACAATTTTAGGACCGAGCACGTTAAATTCTACGTCGCTGACTTTGAAACTGCCTATCATGCTGTGCTTGGTAGGTCCTCCCTCGCTAAGTTCATGACAGTGCCCCACTATACATACCTGCTCCTCAAAGTGCCAGGACCAGCGAGGGCTTTTTCTATTAAGGGAGATGTCGCCACCTCCCACGCTTGCGAGTAGGAAAGCCTCATCTTGGG
This sequence comes from Zizania latifolia, assembly GCA_000418225.1. Classification (NCBI taxonomy): domain Eukaryota; kingdom Viridiplantae; phylum Streptophyta; class Magnoliopsida; order Poales; family Poaceae; genus Zizania; species Zizania latifolia. The sequence continues at coordinate 24,639 of KE370845.1, forward strand.
AGAAGCGGTGGATATTTTTGTCCGAATGAAAGAGACCGTCCAGGTGGCCAAGACCATGCCGACCACCGACCTCGACATCCCAACCGCCGCACCATCGACATCGGGCATGTCGCCATCGTTAGCTGAGTACAAGAGTATTCAACTCTCAGACGCAGACCCCTCGAAGATGGCGCTCATCGGGATAGCGCTAGATCCAAAATAGGAAAGCGCGCTCGTCAGCTTTCTCCGTGCCAACATCAACATATTCTCCTGACACCCCTCCGACATGCCGGGCGTACCAAGGGAGCTGATCGAGCACGAACTCCATGTATTCCCGACCGCCAAGCCGGTCAAGCAAAAGATACGTCGATTCGTCTAGGAGGGTAAAGAGGCTATCAAGGAGGAGGTCACCTAGCTGCTAACTGCCGGGTTTATTAAAGAGATGTATCATCCTGACTGGGTAGCAAACCCATTTCTCGTAAAAAAAGGGAAATGGAGAATGTACATTGACTACACCGATCTCAATAAGCGATGTCCAAAAGATTCTTTCTCGCTGCCGCGCATTGATCAAGTGGTTGACTCCACAGCCGGCTGTTCCCATCTTTGCTTCCTGGATTGCTACTCGGGCTATCATCAAATCAGCCTGAAGGAAGAAGACCAAGAGAAGACATCGTTCATCACACCATTCGGCGCATATTGTTATACACCAATGCTCTTTGGGCTCAAGAATGCCAGGGCTATATATCAACACACCATACAACGTTGTCTTGCTGACTAAATTGGACGTAACGTGGAAGCCTACGTGGACGATATCGTCATCAAGTTAAGGGATCCTCAAGATTTAATTCTCGACCTCCAAGAGACTGTAGACAATCTCCGCAAATTCTGATGGAGGCTCAACCCGAACAAATGCGTATTCGGGGTGCCGACTGGGAAGCTGCTTGGTTTTGTTGTCAGCAGTCGGGGAATTAAAGCCAATCCAGAGAAGATATCGACGATCATCAACATGGCCAAACCGACCAGCGTGAAGAACATTCAACGCCTCACGGGCTGCATGACAACACTCGGGCGTTTCATCTCCCGACTCGATGAGCGGGAAATGCCATTCTTTAAATTATTGAAAAAAGAGTCCAATTTTAATTGGACTCCGGAAGCCAACCAGGCATTCGTCGACCTCAAAAAATTTCTCACCACGTCGCATGTTCTGGTTGCGTCGACCCATGGAGAAACTTTGCTCTACATCTTCGCCACAACACGTGTGGTCAGTACCACCATGATCGCTGAGCGCCTAGAGGAGGGCCATGCCTACCCGGTTCAACGACCGGTGTATTTTATATCTGAGGTACTCGGACCATCAAAAGTCCGGTACTCTTAGATTCAGAAGCTCCTTTATGCCGTGCTCATCATCGCCCAGAAGCTTAAGCATTATTTTCAGACGCACTCGGTGGACGTTATTACAGAATTTCCACTTGGCGACATTCTCCGCAATCGGGACGCTACGGGTTGGATTGTCAAATGGCCATCGAGTTGGGTGAATATACCCTTGACTTCAAGCATCGGACGGCCATCAAGTCTCAAGCTCTCTCTGACTTCATCGCCGAGTGGACAGAGGTTCAAATACCGCCGACCGCCGAGACCCCGGAGCATTGGATCATGTATTTTGATGGCTCCCTCAGCATCGATAGAGCAGGTGCTGGCATACTTCTGATCTCCCCCCAAGGTGAACGCTTGAAATACGTTCTTCAACTTCTGTTTACAGTGTCCAATAATGCAACCGAGTATGAAGCACTCATCAACGGCTTGTGGATTGCTATCTCCCTTGGAGTTAAACGCTTGATGGTATATAGAGATTCTAAATTGGTCATTAGCCAAGTCAACAAAGATTGATCCTGCACCAGCGATAAAATGGATGCATATTACACAGAGGTTCGCAAGTTAGAAGGCAAATTTTATGGCCTCGAGTTCCATCACGTCCCTCGGGATGAGAACTCGGCCGCCGATCTCCTCGCCAAGTTGGAATCTTCCCGAGCACTAGTGCCAAGTGGTGTTTTTCTCCAAAAACTTCACAGACCGTCGGTTCAAGTTGAAGAAGCGCAACTCTTAGACACCAAGGAAACGCCTTCTGTCTTGGTTATCACCGACGATGCTCAAGACTGGCGACAACCCTTCATCGACTTTATCCTCATCGCTAAAGCTCCTGAAGACAGGATCTGGCTATCCGCCTCGCCCGAAGGAGCAAGCAATATGTTGTTGTAGGAAAAGAATTATACAAGAGGGCCGTCTCAACCCGAGTGCTCATGAAGTGTGTCACTCGATCCCAAGGGTCGGATATACTAAAAGAAGTACACTCAGGCTTGTGTGAAAATCATGTTGGCGCTCGGACACTGGTCGGCAAGGCTTTTCGGTCAGGCTTTTATTGGCCGACTACCAACGAAGACGCCAAGCTGCTAGTCAGGAGCTGCCAAGAATGTCAATTTTTTGCCAAACAACACTATCTCCCTGCTCAAGCTCTCCAGACCATTCCCATTTCGTGGCCATTTGCATGCTGGGGGCTTGATATGGTCGGCCCATTCTAGAAAGCCCCACAGGGATGTGATCGCCTATTTGTCGCAATTGATAAGTTCACAAAGTGGATCGAAGTTATGCCACTCCGAACCAGCACAGCCAAGAAAGCAGACGAGTTCATTCAAGGTATATGCTATCGGTATGGTGTTCATAACCAGATTATTACTGATCTTGGCACTCAGTTCACCGGCAATGATTTTTGAAAATTCTACGAAGACCGATGTATTTAAGTCAAATATGCATCTGTGGCACATCCAAGGATAAATGGTCAATGTGAATGAGTTAACAGCATGATACTCCAAGGTTTAAAAGCCAGAGTTTTTGACCCTCTCAACAAATATGGCGGTCGGTGGATGAAGAAATTGCCAGTAGTTTTTTGGGGACTTCGCACTCAGCCTAGTCGAGCCATCGGCCGGACTCTGTTTTTTCCAGTGTATGGGTCGGAGGCCATTTTATCAGTAGATATGCTTCATGAGTCACCAAGAATCCAGCATTATGATGAGGGTGCGGCCGAACAAACAAGAGAAGAGGACATCGACAGTGTCGAAGAAGCTCACTTGGCTGCAGCCATTCGGTCAGATCAGCACCAGCAAGTTCTACGCCGATATCACAACCACAACGTACATGGTAGGTCATTTCAAGTCGACGACCTGGTCCTGCGCTGAGTACAGTCTATAGTCGGTGTTCACAAGCTCTCTGCTCCATGGGAGGGTCCATTCATTATAGCAGAAGTAACCCGACCAGGCTCTTATTGACTGATGCGCGAAGACGGCCAACGTATCCCTAACTCCTGGAATATCGAGCATCTTCGTTGCTTGTACCCATGATGTTACAAGCTACGTATTCTTATCCCGGGTTAATAAAGATGTTCTTTCAATCTTTTCTTTACTATTATTTTTTAACCCAATGACCTCGAGTGCTTGCTTTCTCATTACTCTAATCCAAAGTCAATGACCCGCTCTAGCTTTGGTGAGTTATTATTGAGATTTGTTGCCCACTCGGGGGCTCGCCATTCGCCATGCTGTTTGCCCGTCCTCCTTATTTTATTATTTCTAACTACTTGTGAAGCTGAACGTTTAATACACGTGCACGCGGCTCAATATCCCTACGATGCGAACTACAGCTATACCAATCACTCGAAAATCAGATAACAGTGGTCGGACACAAAACAATTTAAACTCCAAAATATCATTTTATTGAAAGTTAAATTATATATACAATGTGTTCCTTTCTACATGCTTAATTTATTCGGTAGGTTCTTCAGGATACGGTTCTAAATCTTGGACAAGAACACCTGCCGTATCCTCCACCTCCGCGTAGATCCGCTCCACGTCAGACTCCTCTACTTTCGTTGGCCACCCCGCCTAGATGTGATCCATCCGAGCAGTCGGGTATAGCGCTCGGACTATCCCGAGTGCGTGTGTGGTTGTCGACCGCATGAAGTACCGGGCTTAGTTCCGAAGACGTGCCGCCGATCCTTGGAGCCGCTCCAAAAAATGCCCCATTGTCCACTCGGTCTTGGCAGGTTCACCGTCAATCATCTTGACGAGCACCTCGGCCCCCGCCCGGCAGTGGTCGAGATGCGCTTGAGTGTTGCTCAACCACAACTCCAGGTCAACGAACTGAGCGTTCACCCGTCGATGCAGTTCTACAAAGTATCAACACAAGCGTCAAATAATATTTCAATTCAAACTTATTGGAGATAATATTAGACGACCGTACTTTTATACTCACCGACTGCTTCATCGGCCTTCTTCTGTGCGACTGTGGCGGCGACCTCGGTTGCGACGATCTTCTTCTCCAGCACTGCAGCCTTGGCCTCAGCTTTTGCCGCGCTTTCCTTGGCTTCATCACGCTCGGCTACGGCCAACTCCGCCGAAGTGACCAAGCGCTCCGCCATGGCAGTCGCCGTCTCCAATTGAACCTCTAAGGTTGCCTAGTCTATTCATCATAATGTTTAGACAGATACAACAAACATCGCCAACAATTTCTAAGAGGCTAAATGCTTACCAGAGGACCGGATGTCCAACTAGGCACGAAGGATTTTATTTTCCCTCTCCGCCATCCTCCAAGCGGCCTCCCTCCTCGCCAGCTGCTCCGTCAGTCGCTGCACTTGGACATTGAGATCTCCCAAGTTCAGGTTGTGGCCGAGGTACCCGACCAAACGGTTAAGCACACGTTGCAATAAGTATAAGATCAGCTACAAGTGACGGATTACAAACAAAAATTCATGTAAACATGACTTATGCTGGTCGCGCGGTAGAGACGGCTTAGTGCGTCATAGCACTCTGCCCCTCCTGCTACACTTCATCGACAACGAGGGCCGGTCCGCCTCCCGACCCCGTAGCCTCCATTACGGGCGGCACCAAATTTTCTGCCTCCCCCACGACGAGGTTGGCACTCGGCTGCTCCTCCACTCGGGGGTCAGTAGTTGTCTGCTCCCCCATCGCCACGTTGCCGGTCGGACCAGCCGTGGTCAGCACGGCTCCGGTGTCGACCGGGGCATCGTTGTTCGGCAAGATCGGGGTCGGCTCCCCCATGGTCGAGGCTTCCACCGGGTGGTCCTCGGGGGCTTGAGCAGCTATAGTTGGCCCTGTAGTGGTAGTAAAGACCACTACGTCAGTGGCCACTACCCCCGTCGCCGTAGCCGCCCCGTCGACCGGTGAAGCCGTCGCTGTGTCATCCCCATCGCTGACCACCCCGGAGCCACTGGCCACCGGCTGGCTTGTAACGTCACCGTCATCGGGCAACGGTGCCGACGCACTGACAAACAAACGAAAGTTAAACGCATAGCATACATAACATTTATCAAATTTGTCAAAAACATAACCTTACTAGGAGAACTTCCAAAACGCACTCCTCTTCACCCGAGGATATTTACCCAACAGGCCTCCCGATGGCTGAGGAGGAGGAGGAGGCAGAGGTGGAGGTGAGGGCGATGACGACGATGACGCCATCACTGCCGCCCCACCAGCCGGCCTGACATCGGACGTCTCCGAGTCGGCACCAGCCTCTCCAAGAAACAATGATGGCACCTTAGATTTCCCCTGAGATGCCACTGTCGTGCGCGGTTTCTTCGTCCCAGGAGAACAAACGTCTTTGTCTTTCCTCTTCTTCTTCCCGATCGGCCCGATCGACCGATCAATGTCCTTTTGCTCGACCACACGGGGCTGCTCGGGCAAAGGAGCCAGAGAGCAGTATGCTTCTCGCCCCTGCATTATGGACACAATAAGCACCCGGCAGGTGATATTATCAAGTATCAACACAAAAACAAAATACAAGATAATAACAAGGTCTTACCGTCAGTCGAGGATTGATTAACTTGTACGAACGCGGCCCATCTTCGTTGCCGATCACCGTCTTGGGGCGAGGAGGTTCCGCACTCGCTTTGCGCCTTCTTCCGCGGCTAGGGGCTCTGAGTATTCCCGAGAGGGGTCCGATCGCCCCGCGTACTCATACCCTGACCGCGCTTGGCTCTTACAGGGCTGAATGCGGCGAAGCACGAAGTAGTTCAAGACCACATGGACCCCTGACAGCTTCTACTTACGAAGCTCGCTGATCTCTCGGACAAGCTCGTTCACCTCGCCTTGGTCCTTCGACCCGCAATGGTCCGACCAGGTCAGGGCCGGGGTCGGCATGCGATCGGTCTCCGGAGAAAGGACCAGCTCATGGTTCCCGACGTAGAACCACTGAGAGTGTCGGCCCTTGTTAGACGTCGGGAGGGGGACAACGATATACTTGGCCGCCTTACCGTCGCGGAGCTGGATTCCAGCCCCGCCGATGACTCTTCTTAAGAGCTTGTAGAGAGAAAAAATAGCGAAAAAGATTAAAGTGGGGATCGATGCCAATATATGCTTCGCAGAGATGGATGAAGATAGAAATGTGGAGAATAAAGTTGGGGTTAAGTTGCAAAGAGAAATGTCGTAGTGGTGAAGGAGGCCCCAAAGGAAAGGATGGGCCGACAAGCCGAGCTCACGGTGAAGAAAAGAGTCGAACACTACCAATTCGTTGGTGTTCGGAGTCAGAAAACTTTCTTCCGCCACCGGACGCCACAGGGACAACGCCCTCGTCGGGAGAACTCCGGCCTTCTCTAGAAGCTGAAGCCGCCGCTCCGAAGTGCTGGACTTCACAAACTCCTTCGAACGGTCGACACTGGTGCTGGAGTCGGTGGTCGCCATCGGGACATTGCACGGCGGAGCAAGAGGTTTCAGATTGAAAATGCGGTGAGCTTTGCGGAAGCACACCACGCAATGGCAATGACGACTGGGATGGCGAGATGCCAGCGGGAAAGATATGGGCGCAAGGAGGAAGATGAACAGCGAAGAGCGATAGTGTGCGGCGGACAGCACAGAAAGCACAATTTATAGCTGACCGTGTGACGGTTCAAGCCCCCACTTCGCCGTAATTGCCTCGAGACAAGTTTAGAAAGCAAAAACCGCATCATTACCCTGCCGGTCAACATGTCTTAACGACTCGTTCTGGCCGCCCAATGCAAATCTGACGGTTGCGCAAGGAAGCCGAAGCGACGCCTTCTACTCCAACTGACATCTGCTTGCCGAAATGCCTGGGAACTCGCGCGTCTTTTCACAACAGTTGAGTCTGACAGACGCCAATCCTCTCTGCCAGGCGCCTCTTCGCGAAAACTGCTGTGGACCCCACGTACGCCATTACTCTCGCAGCCGTCAGTCTGACGCCTTTTTTGCCAAAATCGCCATGGGCCATACGTACGCCGGTAGTTGCCAATCCGCTGCAACTGATGCCTTTTCGCCAAATTGCTGCGGGCCCACATACTCCTTTGTCTCAGACTACTCCAATCAACGCCTTGTTCGCCAAAATTGCCGCGGGGCCCACTTACTCCCCAGCTCATATCTACTTTGACTGACGCCTTGATCGTCAAATCGCCGTGGGGCTCACATACTCCTCTGCTCCTTTATACTCTGACTGACGCCTTGTTAGCCGAATCGCCCGAAGGGTCCATTGGCTCCAATGGATACCTTCTCGCCAAAACACTGGAGATTTAAAATATCTCTCGACTCCAACGAGCACCCGATCGCCAAAACGCCCGGGGGCTCGAATTTATCTTGCTTCGATAAACGGCTAAACAAGATTTTAGACCCTGAAGCTTGTTTTTCCAAACAAATCTTCAAGCTCGGGGGCTACACGTGGCAGGTGCACCTGCCCAGTTGATAAAGAAAAATTCATCAAAGATTAACGCTCCTTACAGCTTCTCAACTCCATCCTGATGATTATCGTTTTTCTGTCGCAAAGAGCTCGGGAAGACAGAGCATTAAATACGACCTGGAAGGGGTCGGACCAACAAGCATCCCGAATGCAGTCATTCAAAGGAAGGGTTCCCGACCGCCAGGACTTGGGAGGACGTCCGACCACCAGGACTCGGAGGATCCGTTCAACAGTCGGTCCACCTCATCAATGACAATAAACTCTAGGACGTAACAATCAAATCAATAGAGCGAATAACGCTGTATTTATTAGCCCACGATCCCAGGTGATTTAAACCGAGGTAAAGGGGATTAATGGGGCTGTTAATGCTTAAGCAGTAACCCCCCGATCCCTGTAGTATATAAAGAGGCCAGGGGTACATCTTATAGGAAGGTCTTTTAGACATATGCGCATTCGCATAAGATCCTTTTTAGGCTCTTCTGCTCATATTCCAACACACATGACTAGAGTTATTATCCTCAAGCAGACCCGAACCTATCTAAAAATCTCTGTCTCTTACTTTTGTGAGGCAACCATTAAATCGCGATCACAATCTTCTCCATACACCTACACAAATCTTATCTGTGGGTAACCTCATAGGATACTGTTGTTCTTACGCAACGACAGCTATAAACCGATAGATAAACCCCAAAACTAAAACAAACATACCCTAAGAATCTCTAGCCGAAACAAGCATGTCTTAGACCCTATTTATTTCAGCTTTGGATTATAGTAATCCAGCCTATAGAAAAAAAGCTGGATTGAGCCAGCTTATTAGATTGTTATAATCTATACTCTAAATTATAATAAGTTGACATAATAAGTTAGTCTGTTTATAAGCTAGATTACTGTAATTTTAAATTGAAACAAATAGACCCTTAGACTACGCTCTTGGACCGGCCCCTTGTAGTTTATTCATTCGGTTTGTTCTGCCTGAAATTTTACTCATCATCTGTGCTTGACTGCTTGTACGTCTAGAGTGTTTTATGGTCTTTTGACGGATTTTTAACTTGTCTGGTTATGTTCGTGGTCAGTGGGATTTAAAATATGCAACAGAGAACAGATTTCTAGATTCAAAGTTCTGTTTGTATTTTGAAAATCGTTTTTCCATGCCGAGCATAGCTCAATTCCTATGGTGTAAGCTTTAAAATTTTATTCAGTGTGACCTATTGCAAAAAAGAAGGCAAATGAAGCAGAAAGCGCATATTTTTCAGAAATCTATCGGTCTTGGATATCCCAGTCCTACCTAAACATAGTTGATTATTTCCCCTCATACGAACACATGAATTTCCGAAAAACAGGTCAGATTTTGATAACAAGAATACACATTTTTACCCAAATCTGCCCCTTTCCCCAGCAAAAACGCACGAAACTCATTACAGTTATTCTCCTACCAAATTCACCCTTGTTGAACCCTGGATCACACCAATCCTGCACCACTGCACCGTGCTACCTTCTGAAGATCACAAGGCACAAGCATGCAAACACAACGCACGCCCTCGGATAGGATGATCCCATATTCCCATCCACATCTCTGAATTCCCTCAAAACCGCTAAAAACCACCCGTATTTCTGAACGCGCGCACAATAATAATCCAATCAGGACGCGGAAATTAAACCCTTCTTTTACTTCGAAGACGGCAGTAGGGTCGGCCTGTCGCCGGCGCCTGGTCCTTCTCCATCCCGTCCTCGCTCTTGATCCCCACTGCGGCTTCTCCCACCGTCATCCTCGCCACCGATCCACACAAGCCCCGCCGGGCGCCCTTTTCCTGCTCGATCGATCGCCCAAAAAAAACTCATCCAGATTCCGAGACAAGCACCACATTTGCATCGACGAGGTGAAGTAGTCCATACTTGGTGCGCAAGGCGATACGGGGGCGGAAGGTCCCAGGCCACGGCGGCGCGTTCTAGAACTGCTAGCTTCCTCTTCTTAAAAAAATTGATCGTTTGTTCATAGTTAAGAAGGGTGGGCTTTTTTTTACCATACTCTGAATATATCACAACCGAGCAAGAACCACTAAATTATACTCTATCTAATTTCTTTTATATATATATATCATTTTCAACTTGTACAAAAGAATTAAGAAATATATTTAAATGACATTGTTGTACTTAATTATTCTGCTTTTAAAAATTAAGTTATTTATTTATAGGAGATATAACATTTATTTGAAAAATATATATAAAAAAAAGATAAAAATAACTAAATATTATAAAATAACTCATATCTAAAAAAATTGAAAAGATTAAAACAACCTATATAAAAATTGGAATATTACACGGTTGGTCCCAAATAGATTAAATTCTAAGATTTTTTAAAAAATAGACTGTATATCAACACTCAATAAACAATATTTTATTGGTTGATAAAAACATTTTTATAAAATAAATAAAATGAGATACAATCAAACCTAACTTAAAATATTTTATTTCCGCGTATAAAACATTGAGTTTTAACTATTAAAACATAACGATAAGGACGTTGTATATAATTAATTCTTAGTGTTATGAATAGTGTCGCCGAATATTATATCCATTTAAAACATTTTTTAATAATAAAATAAATATTTTTCGCTGAGTGTAACCCTGGCTAATTTTTTTCATTTTCTAGATCTTTCTCTTCTTCGCTCTCCCGATTCCCGAATCACGGTTGCTGCGCCGTGAGATCGTGTGGCGTAGACAGGTGGGCCATCGGGGAGCATTTATTGCGGTTTCGCGTGGCTTCTGCCACCGTGCCTCTGCTTCTGCTCCGAATTACTCCGTATATGACATTGGTCTCCCCTTTCCCATACCGTACACAGGCCTAGAGCCCAATAGGCCCAATAGGCCTGACACATCACACTTGTGACCTGTCCCTTGTAAACGATGCACGTGACAGTCACCACGGCCGTGCTTAAGACTTAAGAGTTAAGAGTATAGTTTGAACTCTACATCTATGAAAGTATTAGTATAGTTTATTTTTAAAATTAATTTTTAATGATGACGTGATGGCAGGTAAACTTGAGCGATGCACGCTGGTATTTCTATCATTAATTACTTATTTTAAAATTTTAAATATTTTAATAGCAATTTGATACAAATTCAACCAAGATAAGAGCTAGCCCTGTGCTAACTGCCTTAGCATGTCTCGGCCCCTGTGTGGATACGTACTCTGGTTGACCGTACTTAGCTTGATCTTCAAATGGAGCAGTGCCTGACATCATACACGACCGATTCGATCATGGTGGCCGCTAAAAAAAAGTTTCGTTAGAAGGACCGTGCCGAAATCTTTCGGTAGATATTGTATTGCAGAGATCAATTAATATAAACATATTTGTTATCGCCTGGCGCCTGCTGTTATACTACAAGGTTCATACGACAGTTTCTGACTTTCTGGTGTTCATCAGGCATAGAGAAAGGAAAAGAGACCAGTTCATTTGGGATTTAGCAGAAACCGCCCAAGTTTAGCAGCATTTTAAATCTGGTTATTACCTGGGCTCATATTAGTTTTGTATTTGCGAAGGGTGGTTTCTTCTCTCTCTTTTTGACGTACGGGTGGTTTCATCTGATGTGGTTTTAGTGGTAAGCAACTAAGCATGCATTGAACCTGTATCAATGGTTTCGATTTGACTCCAATGCTTTCTTAAAGGAGAAAAAAACAAAAGGAAACAGAGCATAAGTGGGTATTTTGGCCGTGTTTAGACTGGTTATAGCTTTAAGTTAGAGCTAAAAATTTGTAGATACAAAAATTGAGTTGGAGCTATGAATAAATTTTAATGTTTATTATTTAAAAAATAGAGCTCCAACTGCCACTTTTAAAATTTTTAGAGCTAAAAACTGGCTGCTCTGCTAACTGCTGCTTCAACTTGAAACCATGTCAAACAGAGCCCTGAAGACATTAGCATCTACAAAATTTCAGTCAGCATGTACTTTTGTATTTATTAATTTAAAATATACTTGCAAATTTGTGTATGGACATTGTGTTTTTAAAGTGTGTATCCTAGGCTTCTCATTCTCCAACCTACTTTTTTTTTTTCTGTATAGTAGTTTTCCCATTAGCCTTTTCATTTGATGTGGGCTGATGGGAGAGCTCACCGGCTGCAACGGGCCTGATTATGAGCCGAAGACAAGTTATTAGCAGCATAAACTAATATGAGGCTAATACTTTTATAATTGTATTTTTAGCGGTCTAAAAAGTAAGACAAAAAAGAAAATAATAAAAGACTCCTAAATTAATTTTAAAATTAAGTTATGTTAGCATCACAGATTTAGAGTATCCTATGCACTTTCTATTATATCTGGAGTAGACATGAATTATGTCTATCTATTACATAATCATCAAGTGGTGTGATTTGCGTGACTATGATCATCCTATCTAGTGATGGTATGAATCTCTATCGACATATCATAATCAGATAGGCATAGACATGGAGAACAGCTGAGTAGGGTGACGATGCGACCATCAAAACTGAAATAACCCATCCAATGCAAGATAGACCTATACGGAATCCTCCAACCACTTCTCTAGTCGAGGACTTATCCCCATGGGCTCAACTATCAAGACGGACATACTGATCATGTCATGCGTCTAAACATCATATTATTCTATATTAAATATATATGACTAATGCATGTCATCTTTCATTAAATGCCATCGACTCTAAGTATCGAGTGCCTTCATCATGATCCGTTTCCCGTTTCGTCGGACATAAAGAGAGCGTCCCATCTAGCAATACTCGACGCACTAACCATCTACGATGAGCTCAACGATATGATGAGCCAAGACAATAGAGTAAATAGAGTAGAATAATAATGATATATATAACAAGTGGCACGCTACAAATACTGATAAGATACATTAGTAGCATATGAGAGGTACATCCTCTTTTTAGAGAACGGAGGAAAAAATAGATAGGAGAGAGTTGTAACAAACACATCTTTCTCTAATCCAATATAAACTAGTACATAGTACACAGTGCTATTATCTGAAAGAAAACCTGGACCTAAATAAAACACTGTGTTTTTCAAAAAAAATTGAGGTTCATCACGACTCTTGAACTCCCGCTGTTGAACCCATATCGATTCGAATAAATCTACTGATGATCGTACGCAGACAAGTTCCAAAATGTAAATTTGGTTGCGGATTAGGAGTTGTTGCTCAAACCAGCAGAACCAATGACATTCAGACATTTCAGACAAGAAGCAAGCCAGGAGTTTAAAAAAATGGGAATTTCATCAGTATTTGTGAGTTCGGGAACGTTTGCTCTGCTTTCATTGTTCAGAAACCATAGCAGATGCTGATTTGAGCCAGCAGCAGTTAACAACAAAATGTTCATTTTACGTGTTGCGAGTACAACTCCGTCAGAGCACCACCACAGCCATACTGTCAGAGCACCATCCCAGATCTATAAAAAAATACTCCACATCAATGCAAAACCAACAACAGGTTAGAAAAAGGAAGAAACAAAATCACACAAAGATCTTGCACGAATCTTAACGACAGCTCAATGGTCCAGATATGGGGGCAACCCGGCTGCCGATTATTCTTGGGCCCTCTTTGGAAACGTTTCCGGTAGTTAGATTGGGTCATGATTTGAAACATTCGATAGCTCTAAATATTTCTAAAATATTTTGCTTCTCTAAATGATCTATATTTTTCTTTTAGATTGTGAAATCTGGAATATAAAAAAAACTATTATACGGTACCTAGAGAACTTTACTTCTTCAGATTGTTACTGTATACTAACTATTTTTTGAGTGGTTTTATAGTTCTTGAGGAGGTACCAAAAGATGTATCATATTTTTATGTTAATTTTGATATATAAAATATCAAAATTAACACTAAAAAATATATTACTTCTATGTCTACTTAAAAAGAGTAAAATCCCCTCTTTTTTATAGTCTTAACTCTTCTCGGTCAATTACTTTCTGGAGCGTGTACGTGTGAAGCATTATGAATCAATTATTCAACTGTGTAAAAGCTGCAGTGATCCGGGAGGAGGTGGAAGCGTGGAACCCCCGATGGCTTGGTGGCATTTACGAAACGGACAAACTGGTCACCAGTGCATGGCTCTGTTAATAAACCGGATCAGATACAGAGTCAAAGCCCCGTTCGACCCGCCGTTGGAATGTCCTTGGCGTTTCCCGCGGGGAGGGCCGCAGAGGGGCCCTGCACTTGTGCTGTTGTGCAGAGGCCTCTCCAGTTGATACGCTCAACTAAAAAATAAAATAAAATGCTAAAACTGTGGTTTGTAAAATCAGTCCGTGTCTAGTAACAGTTAAAACTAGACTAGTAACAATCATAATCGAATTGATAACCATAATAATCAGTTACCATCTGGCCACATCAATAAGTGATGCCGAAACAGTTTTGTTAACCTGTTCTTAGAAAGTTACGACAAAAACAATAACAATTTTTTTTCATTTAGGGTGTCCTAGAAAATACAAAAAATTGAAGAGTATTTCAATACTTAATAAAAAATATTTTAAACAGATGCAACATTTAAAAATATTATTTACAACACCAAAAAATCACTATATACAAAGTGCATAAAGTGGTTTCTTGGTATTGCAAATAACATTGCCGAATATTGTATCTGTTTAAAATATTTTTTGATTAAATGATGAAATATTTTTCTAGGGTTTGCTTTTTTTAGACGTCCAGATACTAGTTGTCTCCAAACAATAATGTGTCTCAATGTGGTGGTCAGGTTCTTAGCTGTTTTCCTTGGCTTAGCTTCCGCGGGTTTTCCCCACTTTTTGCAGGTTAGTTATAAACATGGGCGGATCTACGTTAGCTCAGCGTAGTGCACAGGACACACGTATGTTTTCATGTTTCACATACTACACCCCATGTATATACATGTGGAACATCCTTTGGCATAACTAATGGGACACCAGTAAGACCTCAGCTATCAAGCCCATAGTAATTATATTAAGCAGCATCTAACAGTGGTATACATTATTATTGAGCTTATTAACAATTAAAAATTTAAAAAGTTTGACTGTATTTTGGTCAGAAAGTCATATATTTTTTAATAAAGAATATATATATTACCATTGAATATAACATTGCTTGATAATAGGAGTATTAAAGATTTAATTTATGATACAGTGATATATATAGGATATCGAGTTATTTTTGTTCTAGATTCGCTCCGCTTATAAACAGATGAGCACTTGAGTAGTGGCTGTGTGCTTGTGAAGTCTTGGCAGGAAGAATCTCTCTGTACGAGTTAATAATGCTTGTTTACTTCAGCAGGTACCTCTAAGTTGGAGCCCACGCTCAGCATTTTTTCCGTAAGAAAGGTGCCATACGGGAGTTGGTTTTACAGTGCAGCGGTCGGAATTCTGGTCACTCAGCAATTCCGGTCCGTCCAGCTTGGTCGCTCCATCCGTGCAGTAGACATCGTGCGTGCTCGTTGTGCGGTTTGTTTCGTCACGAGAGCTACGACGCGATTGCTACTGCCAGGGCTGGGTGCTTTGAACACAAGACTTCTTGTTTGATGCTATCTTCTGTCATCGTAAGATTGAGCTGTACTTATCACTTGAGGAGAGAACTCTTCTCGGGAATCTTTGCAGTATTAGGTTGTTTCGTATAGCTTCTGTTTTATAATTTTTTAAGCTAGTTAAATTTAGCTTTAGAAAATCTCCGATGTAATTTGTGGTTAGAATGAGAGTATTTAGTTAAGATATATATTGTAGCGTAAAATATACGTTTAACAGGTTTGTTTAGCCTCGAAGGGCTACTGATTGTGAAGTGGTTTTTATACTGGTTCAGGCCTCCGACTGTCAGATAATAACCCTACGTCCAGTGTGCAATATTATCTTATATTATAATAGTTGGTTCTAAACCCTCCTCCTCCTATAGAGAATGGGAGGTATTTATAGGCAAAATACAACAGGAAGATACTAATTTGCCCTCTAGCTACAACTGTTATTGTTGACTCTGTTCACAAGATTTCGTAGGGATAAAATAGTAAACCCTCGTATGAATACTGTAAAGTACATGTCTTGTCAGAAAGAACTGAAGCCTCTGGTGGAGAGGGGCTCCGAACCATGTGAAAGGGGGCTCCAAACCTAGGCTCCGAACAAGGTGATGGGGGGCTCCGAACCTGGTGAAGGGGGGCTCCGAACCTGGGCTCCGAACCTAGTGAAGGGAGGCCCCGAACCTGGGCCCCGAACCTGGTGAAGGGGGACTCCAAACCTAGGCTCCGAACCAGGTGAAGGGAGGCTCCGAACCTGGTGAAGGGTGGCTCCGAACCAGGTGAAGGGAGGCTCCGAACCAGGTGAAGGAGGGCTCCGAACCTGGTAAAGGGGCTCCAAACCTGGGCTCCAAACCTGATGAAGGGAGGCTCCGAACCTAGGCTCCGAACCAGGTGAAGTGGGGCTACGAACCAGGTGAAGGGGGCTCCGAACCTGGTGAAGGGAGGCGCCGAACCTGGGCTCCGAACCAGGTGAAGGGGGGCTCCGAACTTGGGCTCCGAACCAGGTGAAGGGGGGCTTCGAACCTGGTAAAGGAGGGCTCCGAACCTGATGAAGGGAGGCTCCGAACCTATCTTCCAGTCGAAGCCTAGAAGTACTTGGAGGGTGCTTCAAAATTTGATGTCTCTTGAGCAGCTCTTGATCAATCCTTAAGTACAGCGGGAGTTATTCCCCCAACAATATATAAATTTATTTTAGACTAAAAATAAAATTTTAAATTATTTTATTATATAAATTCTAAATTTAGCGTCAATCAGCTAAAGATATACCAAACATGCTATCAGTGGGGTAGGAGAATCCAAACTTCACTTGACTGTCCACTGTGTCGAAGGATGGGCAATACAAAGATAGATGAGAAGCCAAGTTTTTTAAGGTGGCAATGGAAAGTTTAGCCTGGGGTCTTAGAAACCTGAAAGAGAGATGATAGTTGACCAAGGTAAACTGGTCACGTTTACAAGAAAGGAAAAACACTTAATGAACACTTTGAAAGCATTTTTAACTAAGTTTTGTTTTGTCAAAACTGGCTTTAAAACATGGTAGATTGTTGGCATTTTAATTTGTAGCCTAAAATATTTGTCCTGTTTTTGTTCTTTCTTTTGTCGACCACTCGACCCTCTTCAAAGACACTTCCTTCACCAATGCTCATTGGTTCTAGTCGACAAGTTCACCTTCCTACATTCCAAAGCAAAGCCCAATGAGTCAAACATAATTTGCCTTTTTGTCATTGTTGGGGGAATAACTCTCACTGTACTTAAGGATTGACCAAGAGCTGATCAAGAGATATCAAATTTCAAAGCACCCTCCGAGTACTTCTAGGCTTCGACTGGAAGATAGGTTCGGAGCCTCCCTTAACCAGGTTCGGAACCCTCCTTCACTTGGTTCGGAGCCTAGGTTCAGAGCCTCCCTTCACTAGGTTCGGAGCACCCCTTCACCTGGTTCGGAGCCCAGGTTCGGAGCCCCCTTCACCTGGTTCGGAGCACAGGTTTGGAGCCTCCCTTCACCAGGTTCGGAGCACCCCTTCACCTGGTTTGGAGCCCAGGTTTGGAGCCCCCTTCACCTGGTTCGGAGCCTAGGTTCGGAGCCTCCTTTCACCAGGTTTGGAGCCCAGGTTCGGAGCCCCCCTTCACCAGGTTCGGAGCACCCCTTCACCTGGTTCGGCGACCAGGTTCGGAGCCTCCTGTTGGATCAGGGTAGGCGACCAGAGGGGGGGTGAATGGTCGAAAACAAATTTTCACAACGTAAAAAACGAAACTTCAGATGAATCCGTGTTCGACCCACAAGTGACCCTAAAATGCCATGCACAACAAAGGTGCCAAGATGGTCACACCAGATGAGTCGAG
>KE370845.1:45255-65264 GCA_000418225.1 Zizania latifolia
GTGATCTTTATCGCACAATCTTGTGCTGAGCTTTCTTGAGTCACTTGCAAGGCTGATATTCTCATTGGTTGAAGTTTTGGGGGTATTTGTATTTTCCACTGCGTTTTTAATTTGCGCCCATTCACCCCCCCTCTGGTCGCCTTTTCGGTCCTACACCCTTCACCTGGTTCGGAGCACCCCTTCACCTGGTTTGGAGCCTAGGTTCGGAGCCTCCCTTCACTTGGTTTGGAGCCCCCCTTCACCAGGTTCGGAGCCCCCTTTCACCTGGTTCGGAGCCCAGGTTTGGAGCCCCCTTCATCAGGTTCGGAGCCCAGGTTTGGAGCCCCCTTCATCAGGTTCGGAGCCTCCCTTCACCAGGTTCGGAGCCCAGGTTCGGAGCCCCCCTTCACATGGTTCGGAGCCCCATCACCTGATTCGGATCCCAGGTTCGGAGCCACCCTTCACCATTTCGGACCCCTCTTCATCTGGTTCGGAGCCCAGGTTCGAAGCCCCCATTCATCAGGTTCGGAGCCTCCCTTCACCTGGTTCGGAGCCCCCCATCACCTGGTTCGGAGCCCAGGTTCGGAGCCCCCCTTCACTAGGTTCGGAGCCCCCTTCACATGGTACGAAGCCCCTCTCCACCAAGGGCTTTAGTTCTCTCTGACAAGACATATACTTTACAGTATTCACACGAAAGTTTACTATTTTGCCCTACGAAGTCTTGTGAACAGAGTCAACAATGACGGTTGTAGCTTGAGGGCAAATTAGCATCTTCCTATTATATTTTGCCTATAAATACCTCCCCTGCTCTATAGGAGGAGGGGAGTTCAGGACCAACTATCGTAATATAAGATAATATTGCACACTGGACGTAGGGTTATTATCCGACAGTTGGAGGTCTGAACCAGTATAAAAACCACTTCGTAATCAGTAGCCCTTCGAGGCTAAACAAACCTGTTAAGCGTACATTTTACGCTACAACAGTTGGCGCCGTCCGTGGGTAGCCTAGTTCTAAATTAGCCTCTCTACCACAACCTACACAGTCAACTTTGAAGGGCCCTTCGCAGGCCTCCCTTCAGCCTGGGAAGCCCGCTCCGGCCCGAGGTTTCCCAGGGGCTTTGGAGCCCTCCGCAGGCCTCCCTTCAGCCTGGGAAGCTCTCTCTGGCCTGAGGCTCTCCGGCCTGAGGCTTCCTAGGGGCTTCGGAGCCCTCTACAGGCCTCCCTTCAGCCTAGGATGCCCGCTACAGCCTGAGGCTTCCTAGGGGCTTTGGAGCCCTCCGCAGGCCTCCCTTCAGCCTGGGAAGCCCTCCCCGGCCTGAGGCTTCCCAGTGGTTCAGAGCCCTTCGCAGGCCTCCCTTCAACCTGGGAAGCCCTCCCCGGCCTAAGGCTTCCTAGGGTCTTCGGAGCCCTCCACAGGCCTCCCTTTAGCCTAGGAAGCCCGCTCCGGCCTGAGGCCTCCCTTTCGCCTGGGAAGCCCCCCTTCAGCCTGAGGCTTTCCAGGGACTTCGGGGCCCTCCGCAGGCCTCTCTTCAGCCTAGGAAGCCCCCTTTGGCATGAGGCTTCCCAGAGGCTTCCTAGAGGCTTCCCAAGAGTTTCTCAGGGGCTGTGGGTTCACTGTAGTCCTCCCTTCGGCCCAAGGTCTCCGGACCTCTAGAGCTTCCGCCAAAAGCGCCTCGTGAGGTAAGGATCGCTGCGGTCAAAGGTAATTAACATCACTCTATGGAGTGACTTCGCATATAAATCAGTTATGGACAATTTTAACCTAGCGAGAAACGCATCGTTACACTTTTATGGCTTCGACAACCCCGCATAATGGATTTTCGAGCTGCTACCCAAATACCCGACTCCGCATGGCTTTGTTTTCTAAACATAAAGCCAACATCCTTACAAACGCACAACACACCGAAGCATTGCTTCGCTTCTTGAAAAATACCGGTGTGATCCGCTCCACCATTATTACTTCACAGCGTCTCTGGGCCCAAAGTAATATAAACAGAGGCATACGTGTCTCCGGTCCCAAGCGTCCCTTGGTTCGAAGCATTGCTTCGCTTCCTAAAAAATACCGGTGTGATCCGCTCCACCATTATTACTTCATAGCGCCTCCGGGCCCGAAGTAATATAAACAGAGGCATACGTATCTCCGGGTCCCAAGCGCCCCTTGGTTCGAAGCATTGATTCGCTTCCTAGAAAACCGAACCATCGCTTCATCATTTACGAAAGAAAACCAAAGCATCGCTTCGTCATTTAAAAAAAAAACTGAAGCATCGCTTCATCCCTTTAAAAAAACCGAAGCACTGCCTCGTCTATTAAAAAAGAGAGGAAAATAAAAAACCAAAGAACTACTTTGTCAAAACCGAAGTATGATTTTGCCTGCTACGAAACCGAAGCATGGTTTTGTCCGCTATAAAACCGAAACATGGTTTTGCCTGCTACAAAACCAAAACATGGTTTTGTCCGCTAAAAAACCGATGCATTGTTTTGTCCGCTACAAAATTGAAGCATATCCTCATAATGTAAGTTAAACAGCAGCAGTTAGAACTTCGAAACTACACTTTCGCAACAGCCACAATGTGCATTCAAAACGCTCTCGATCGCTTCGTGCCATTCTCGGGACTCCCTCGAATGGCCACTGTATCTCAATCCAATGATTCGATACATGTCTCCGGGTCCTCAACAACCCTGGGTTTGAAGCATCGCTTCGTTCCCTAAAAACATAAATATAACAAGATCTAATATTGTCACATTGCGAAGTCTCCGGGCCCGATGCGATAAAAACATAGGGTTACAATAAACAGCTCGATGCGTACCCCAAGATCCCAAAGTGACAAAACTGCGTGAAGCCTTGCTTTGAAAATCAACATACTCCGCATCAAAGCACAATAACAATGCATAAAGAGTGCTCGCAACACGCGCACGGATGCACACCCGCCACGAGCAAAGGGGGGAGCAATAAGTGCATATGCATTCGGAGTGTGCTTTTATAAAAAAATAATAAATAAAATGACAAACACTAAATGCACTTCGAGCATAAGGATACAACAAAAACATATTCGTTCAAATATGGCTCAAATTACAAGGTGCGAAGTGCTCAAATAAATATACTTCAGTTACAATAAAACCAAATACATTGCAGTTCAAAACAAAAAATGCTATCAAAGCCTCGTAGAAAATCAAGGGCCCGCAATAGTTTTGGCCTCAAAGGCTTCGCGCTTTTGATGCTGGACCCCTTCATCGTCAAAGGCTTCAAGAGCCTATCCAGCGCCCTCCTAGGGCATGAGTATTTTAGCCATTACATTGTCAAAGCCGATCAAACCTGATGGCAGCAAAGAAGCGCAAGGGGCTTTGTCTATATCGAAGCTAATAATTTTTCAGCCACCTCGGCTACTTCTTAGCCACTTGGGCATCGTGAAAGTCTAAACCATATTTATTCCGTTGTGATAAAAAAATCTTGAAACATGGCTTCGTCTATCACAAATTTCGAAGTATTGCTTCCCATCTAAATATATGTAACGCTAATGCATGAGGTGCAGGTTTGACCACGCCTGAAGTACAGCTAGATCTAGAGCGCATCTCATCGCTACATTCGAAGGGCCATATGCGAGGGGCTACTGTTGGGGGAATAACTCTCGCTGTACTTAAGGATTAACCAAGAGCTGATCAAGAGACATCAAATTTCGAAGCACCCTCTGAGTACTTCCAGGCTTCGACTGGAAGATAGGTTCGGAGCATCCCTTCACCAAGTTCGGAGCCTCCCTTCACCAAGTTCGGAGCCCTCCTTCATTAGGTTCGGAGCCTAGGTTTGGAGCCTCCCTTCACCAGGTTCAGAGCCTAGGTTCGGAGCCTCTCTTCACCAAGTTCGAAGCACCCCTTCACCTGGTTCGGAGCCCCCCTTTACTAGGTTTGGAGCCTAGGTTCGGAGCCCCCCTTCACCTGGTTCGGAGCCTAGGTTTGGAGCCTCCCTTCACCAGGTTTGGAGCCTCCCTTCACCAGGTTTGGAGCCCAGGTTCAGAGCCCCCCTTCACATGGTTCAGAGCCCCTCTCCACCAGGGGCTTCAGTTCTCTCTGACAAGATATGTACTTTACAGTATTCACACGATTGTTTACTATTTTGCCTCTACGAAGTCTTGTGAACAGAGTCAACAATGACGGTTGTAGCTAGAGGACAAATTAGTATCTTCCTGTTGTATTTTGCCTATAAATACCTCCCCTTCTCTATAGGAGGAAGGGGGTTCAGGACCAACTATTGTAATATAAGATAATATTGCACACTGGACGTAGGGTTATTATTTGACAGTCGGAGGTCTGAACTAGTATAAAAACCACTTCGCAATCAGTAGCCCTTCGAGGCTAGATAAACCTGTTAAACGTACATTTTACGCTACAACAGTCATGGAACTCATTTGCAACCGTTGGGTGAACTCCCATACTTTTGTAAGGAAACCGGAGAACCCCAGCTCCCGTAAATGTAAACGTCTCAGAGCCAGTTTATTTCAGTTTCTAATAGTTATAACTATTTTTAGAATCTGAATGTGAAACAAACAGTCCAAATTTTAGATCTACATTGTGAGAAAGTTAGGAAAGACCAATTTTTTCAGATTCTCACCAGCTAGATACTCAAATCATCTAGTTAGATACTTAGAACAATTAGATACTAATAATCACGAGCTAAAAGCAAGCCGTCGAAGAAAAAAGGTTTCTCAAAACAAGCCGCTGAAGAAAAAAGGTTTCTCAAAACAAATGGCGCCCAAGATGTTTGCTCAACAACAACGAAGTAGCAGTCGCCAAGGATCACTCTCTAAGTGGCCCATCATGCAAACACCACCAGGCCACCCGAAAACAAAGACGAGCATTAGCTCCAATCCCCTCATGAGTCATGACGAGCAACAAGTGGCCGAATTGATCTACCATAATGGTGTGTCATTCCAGATACACCCCTCGCCTTTATCGATCCAGCTATCACCCTTTCCTTTTGGCATGAGTCTTGAGAAGGGCCATCATTTTGGCTCACACAATAGCGGACTGAGGATTTTATTAAAGGATATGACGCCATAATTTTTATATATAATTCGCTATAATTAATATATATATATATATATAAAAACAATATGATTTATATATAATTCTATTAATAACTTAAAATTTTATCGAGAAATTTGATATATATAAATAAAAATAGCATACTAAGTATTAAATCTAACATATACAAATATATGTATTGGTCTAGACAAAACTACAAAGCATGTCATAACCGACCCGATAACATACCTTATGGGTATGCCCTTGGCTTCATCTATCAATTGTCACAAATGTATCCCCAATAAGTTGGCACACATACGAGGGCAATATTGACCATAAAACCATCCATACTTAATTACTTCATTCGTGTAAAGATTTTACTTTTGAGATAAAGTTAATAAATTAGTGATAAACGTAAAAAATGAAATATTTATTGTTAATAATAAAATAGTATTATGAATTGATAGGTAATATGTATTAAAGAAATAAAACTTTTTAATTTATGAACCGATGCTAGGTAAGAAAATAAAATAAAGTCTTTTTGACATAAAGTTAAAGTACTAAAAATAAAATCTTTTTGAGATGGATAGAGGATTATTCCTCCTCAATGGCACATCTCACTTTCCATGAATTCTACTTTGACCCTCCATAATGCCCCCTTGCCCCAACCAACCAACCAGGCATCAAGGCATGCAACCACACCTCTCTAAAACCTAGCCAGGCCTGCCCCTTTCCTCCATTCCACCCATTGGAAACAAGCTACAGAGCCCAAACCACTATGCCTTTTTTTGTCCTTCCTCCTGGAAAAAAACTATGGCAAAGGACCCCAACTCTCACAAGTGACCCTAGACCACTTGCTGCAACTTGCAAAAACCACAGTAACTAATGGCAAGTGTAGCTGTGTAACTTGTCAAGTTGTGTGAGCTGTGGCCACACCTCAGTATTGATTAGGCAGATTGCTTCAAGATATATATGTAGCCAAACCTATCTAAGTGCCGCTCTAGTGTGAAAAAATCCATTAACCTGCCTGGCTGCCTGCTTGGTTTGAGGAAGAGTGTGGTGTATAATGACGTACACGGCGTCGAGGCTGTCGCCGGCGCAGCACAGCCGGATCGGGGGCTGCTGCGGTGGCGGGGTGAAGGCGGCGGCGGTGGCGGCGGCGCACTCGGCGTCGTGCATGGCGGTGCCGGTGGAGGTGGCGCGGCACCACGAGCACGCGGCGGGGGCGGGGCAGTGCTGCTCGGCAGTGGCGCAGGCGATCGCGGCGCCGGTGGACGCGGTCTGGTCGGTGGTGCGGCGGTTCGACCGGCCGCAGGCGTACAAGCACTTCATCCGGAGCTGCCGCCTCGTGGACGGCGACGGCGGCGCGGTGGGGTCTGTGAGGGAGGTGCGGGTCGTGTCCGGACTCCCCGCCACCAGCAGCCGCGAGCGGCTGGAGATCCTCGACGACGAGCGGCGCGTGCTCAGCTTCCGCGTCGTCGGCGGCGAGCACCGCCTCTCCAACTACCGGTCGGTCACCACCGTGCACGAGACGGCGTCGGGCGCCGGCACACTCGTGGTGGAGTCCTACGTGGTGGACGTCCCCCTTGGGAACACTGCCGACGAGACCCGCGTGTTCGTCGACACCATCGTCCGGTGCAACCTCCAGTCGCTGGCGCGCACCGCCGAGCGGCTCTCCCTCGTCGCGCCGCCGCGACCCGCCTAGCTTGCTCACCTCCCTCCCTCCCCGGACCTGATCACCGGCGTGCACCGGCTCGCCCGCGCGCCGTTTTTCTTCGGGAGGTCGTTGCTTATCGCTCATTGACTTCTTCTCGTGTTTGGCCCATTCGGGATTAGATCGAGCAGCGTTTGTTTAGCTTGTATTCGTTCTCTTTTTTTCGTTTGTTGACAACACAAAGTACAAACAATTTGTGTGGGTGCTGTCTGTTATTAACTATTGTTCATACACATGCAGTACAGCTCTTACTAGCAATTTCTACCTCTTGGACTAGCTAGTTAAATTACTTAACCTGAGTTAATTAGTCCTTGCTCTTTGTTGCAGAATGTCAAATTCCTGCAGCCAAATTTGCTGAAATTTGATATGAAAGTAGGTGGTTAATTCAGTGGAGTACTTAATCAGGAACAGTTAGTTGTACAAAAGGAATACACATGGAGGTGTGTGTAATTGAGTAGTGGTAGTGACCAAACAATTTGATCGGTCCCTTGTTTATGCTGGAATGGCAAGGGAGCATGCATGATAGCTATTCGTGACCTGGCTGCTAGTTAAGTACCGTCTAATCTTTCCGGTGCATATGTTTGCTAGTCAGCAATGAACAATGAATGGTATGTTACAGGATTAATATGCCACCTGGTCAAATTGATCATATGGTACTACTGCCATATGCCCATATATCGGTTCTGCAACACATCGTGATCCGAGATACTAATCAGATCGGGCTCAAGGTTTTCAGGCACAGTTGTTATTCTGAAATTCTTAACTAAAGAACAACCCAACCTGCATACATGCATACATGTATATATATGCTTTCCCTGTCGTGATGTATTATTTTAATTGTCTGAATTTGTGTGTGTATATATATATTGAGATATCTCAGGTGCCATCCGTGAAATGCTGGTCTACTGCTCAGCTGAACATTTGTAGATCTCGATGCTCGAAGCTAGCCTCCAAGCTTAGTACAGTAACAAAATTAAAATGCCTCATCCCGTTCACACATTGGTATTTAAAGTTGAAACCATGCAAGAGAGAGAGAAGCAAGGTCGTGCGTGAGTATGACCAGACAAATGCAAAGCCACAAACGCTGTCAGTGCTCATGGCTTCGTCGTCGCATGCAGGGGAAGTAAAGCGGAGCGATATATGCTTCACCCGTTCCATCCATCAACTTGGCAAAAGAACCGAGCGCTACAGGCTACAGCGATCAGCAGCTAGGAGACCGTGTGCGCGCGCGCGCGCGCTTTGGATTCCTTTCGCTCGATCGCCATTGATGGTGCTGCTGGCTGCTGCTGCTGCTGCTGGAGAAGAAGCTAAGTTATATCCATGAATCTGTCTCAGTTGATTCTTGTCCTTGGTCATTGATCAGTGCTCGGCAGTAGCTAGCATAGCAGCGTACGTAGCTGCGTAGTGCTGTCCCTTCATCAGCGATGTTTACTGCAAAGTAGTAGTGGTAGCAGTACGTGCTCAACTACTGGTCTTTCACTGTATTAATGCATGCTTGCTGGCGTGATACGATGAAAGATTTTCACAGCTCACCGATGGAACCACAGTACCAGGGTTTGCGGCCGGAGTGCACCTGTTACCATGATAGTTAGTCCAGTTTCTACTTGTTAACCGATGGATACGGATGAAAACCACCATGCAATCCCTGACCTTTACCAGTCGTCAAAGAAAATGGTACATACATACATACCTGCCCAAATTGTACAACGTCATGCATGCTATATAGCTAGCTTGTACCCCTGATCTAGTTTAATCTGCAACTGGCAGCATGGTGTGTCGTGTGTGCACAACTGGTTCAGTTCTTTTCTCTCGCTCTTTTAAAAGGAGCACTTGACCATAACAAAGCTGAAAGCTTGCGACATATAGAAGAGGAAACTAGTCATATGTGATTATATATTCGGGCACTTGGCCAAGTTGTTCAACTGGCGCGTTTTCCCGCCTTGTTTTCTCCTTGTTTCGTTCCCGCGCGGTCAAGATAGGCTGGGTCAGGCCGCCGGCCGGGGAGAGGCAGCAACTCGCCTGCAATTTGATTTGCTTCCATGCTTGCTTTGCTATTCCTTTTCTTCTTATTATTTTTCTAGTTAGATGAGCTTGCAGCATCGCACATGCATGCAAGTTGATATGCAACTTGTTGGGGCCGGGAGGCGAGAAGCTTCGCCGTGCTGATCCTTTCCGGATTTTACAACTGCTCATGTGGCTCATTCCGCCGGTCGACCTCGTCGTCGGCTGCACGTCCGATTCGGCTGCCTTTTCCGGAGAGTTTGACGCGCGCGGGCGCAAAGCGAACAAGCGATCTGCAGGCGATTGCAAGGGGTTCGTCGACTCGGTCTGGCGTTTCAAAAGGAAGAGGCTTCTTTCGAGATGCGCCGGTTTTCTTTTCGTTAAAGAAGAGACGATCTCTAGTGTGTTTTCGAACTGAAGTCTACCCGCCGCCGCTGTCACTCGAAAAGCTACAAACTGTTACCTTTTGCATTTACCGACAAATTCAGCTATAGTTTAAACATTTTCTATGCTATCATACACATTGATCGAACACCGTATATATAACACAATGGTGGAGAAAAAAATAACAATGACATATATAACTATCGTGAGGAATTATATGTATATACTATCTCTGTTTTATATTATAAATAGTTTGAATTATTTTTAAAATTAAACTTTTCTATTTTTAACCAAAGGTAAAAATATATATTAATAATTACAATATATAAATATACTATTAACATGTATCTTTTCTCAACGCTCTCATCCTACACTAATTTTTTTTACCTAATTCACAGCCATTACTTTTTTTAAGTTGAGGAAGAGACAGCTCATATTTTGAAAGAAGGATGAGGAGTTAAACTTAGGTGGCTAGCTCACCAACTGTGGTTTTACTCACTAGACATCAAGAGACTCCTCTCATCTTTATTACTTCACCTAACCATTTTTGAGTCTGCATACTTGTATCTCGAAAAAAAAACAGTATAATATTCTTACTAATATATGACAGTGAGATAAAATTTTTCTATATATTTTAGGACGTGAAGGGGTAGTAAAATTGCGTGCGTTACAATAAGAATGCACCAGTACATACGAAGTTCTAGGTCGGGAAGGATTTTCCTCTGCTGTATAATAAACAGAGCTATCCGGCGTGCTCAGTTTTGGCGTCACGTACGTACATACGAGGAAAGGTAGACGTCCGGGTTCAACGCGTTCTAGAAGGAAACTCCTGTGCCAACCTTGGCGTGCGGCCGTGCGTGACTGGCTGCACGGACCGGCTCGGCCGCCGTGCCGACGCCACGCCACCGCGACGCCCTGGCTGTCAGCTAGCGTGCCGCGCCGAGTCGAGCCGCGAGCGAGGCCTCGTCTTCCAACCTGGCGCCACCGAGGCCATGGCCTCGGCCCCGTATGTTTCCACTCAAGATTACGCCGTAAGCTCGCCAGTGGTGAATTATAAAAGTTGTTTAGAAAATAAATTACTGTAATCTATTTAATAGACTATATTATGTGGTTGGTAAACTTCTTTTTTGTGGAACAAGGAAATGTGAGTGATAATAGGTGAGTAATTTATCTTTAAGTGTTATGGATATTATGACAAAAGACCGAGAGATGCACAATATACATTCTTATAGATATATTTTAGATATTCTGCGTTTTAAAAATATTTTCAATAACTTTTCTAACTGATCCTCTATTTCTATGTATATGATCTATCAGTTGACGATGTTGGAGAAAAAAATAGATCTAAAGAGCAGATTTTATTAGGAATATTTCATATGTGATAATATTATGAGTGAGTTTTTGACATCTTCTAGAGATTCTTCTATAAACTCAAATAAGCACATGTTTGTTTTAGCTTAGCATTATAACAATTCAGCTTATTTTTATAAGTTGAAACAAACAGACCAACTTATTATGCCAGCTGTTGGCGTAATATAGAAATACGCAACAGGTTTAAGTGTTTAGAACTTCGAATGGTTCGAAGTGTTTTACAAGAGTTCGAACAGTGTCTGAGACCTTTGAAGTGGATAATAGTCTTCGAACAGGAGTTGTATTGATTGACACTTCAAGTGTTTCGATCCCCCTACCCTGTAAGGGGGAGGGTATTTATAGACACGGTAACAATAGGGTAATACGAAGTTACCCCCTACGCTCAACCGATTATTACAACGTGAACAATAAATTTATATAGAGGTAGTTTAGTAATACTCTGTGTGAACAGGTCAAGGCGCATGTCTTGTCGGAGGAAACGGAGAGCCCATGGTTTCGACGTTACCTTCGAGCGGTTTCAACAGGCGTAACCTCTTTGTCGAAGGGGGCTTCGGCCAAGTAGACAGCTCCGAGCCCCTAGCCTTCGGAAGATCTTGCGGTGGCCCGAGCCGAAACGGCGACTTGAACACCAAAGGGGGCTTCAAGCTGCTTGTTCACTATCACCTTGTTAGGGTGAAAGTATTTCTCATAACAGTAGCCCCTCGCATGTGGTCCTTCGTTAGAAGGGGCAAAATGCGCCTCGATGAACACCAACTTCGAGCAGTCCCCTTCAATGCCATATGCTCCGGAGCCCCTCCTCTAGCTGGTCATGGACTGGATAATAAATGCTCTACAAAACTTGATGGGACGCCCTCAGAACTCCAATCAACGCCGAATGGGGCTAAAAAACTAGAAACGAACCATCGCTCCGCTGTACACGCTCGACTCTATTTTACCTTGGCCCCACCAATCATAGACCATGGAAAGCGTCTATGGGGTGGTAAAAAATGGCTCTAAGGCATGCGTCGGACGCTTCTTACCACCTATATAAACCCCTTCAGCCCTCGGGGCTCATTATGCGAACAAGCATTCTGCTCTCGCCTTAGATCTTGCGTTCTGCTAAGTCCTTAGCCTTTAGCTTCCAAAGCCCCCCTTAGCCCCTTCACGCAGTAGAGCACCAGCTTCGCAAGATGCCGAAGAAGTCTTCGGCGTCCAAGAGCCTCCTAGCAGCTGTAGGGTCCACCTCGATGTAGGCCCAAGCGACGGTCGCAGCGGCAGCAGCTCCAAAGACGGCTTCAAAGCACTATGGGCCGCACGACCTCCAGCCTCTGTCAGATAAGCTCAAACAAACCTTAGAGCTGAGGAAGATGAAGTCAACGCCGGAGTCCGCCAGCGATGCCTGCACGGGGAAGGTTCTTCAATCGATCAACCTCCGAGTCATGAAGCACGAAGTGGTCCCTGCTCCAAGGGACGACGAGGCCAAAGTTTTTGAAGCCTTCTTCGAGGCAGGGCTCGGGATCACGGCAACGAGGCTGCTAGGCGAAGTACTCCAAATGTACAACCTCCAGCTCCCCCAGCTATCTTCGAACATCGTAGCCCACCTCGCCATCTTCGAGTGGGCCATAAGGGCGGAGGGGTGCGAAGGTCGCGCAGATGTTTTTATGGCCCTGCACGACGCGAACTGTCAGCTGAAGAAGAGGGCTTGTGAAGATGGGGTTACCAGAGCCCTGGCGTTTGGGAGCGTCAACTTTCATCTTCGCTAAGAATTCAGCAATAGTTTCCCAGCGAGGGTTTCGAATGATAGGTGGTACTCGAAGTAGGACCAGAGTTGGTTCTAGATCTCCGTCGGAGCGGACTCCCCCCTTCACAGTACCAATGCCCTCATTTTATATCGCTGCCAAGCTTAAGAGGTAACGGATATGGCCATCATCCAGTCTAGGGTCCAGCTCCTACACATGGTGGCTCGAAGGATGAGTATGAGAGACCTCGCTGAGGAGTTCATCACTCTTCAGATCAGCCTCCTAATGCTCAAGTGATCGAAGGGCCTATTTAGGGACGCCGCGCCTGGTGAGCCGAAGGAGATCCTTTCAAAAATTATCAGTGAGGCTCCGAAGCCCTGTACTTTTGTACTCCGAGCACTTCGTTCATGACCCTCACAACTTTGCTTTTTGAACTGTAGCCAAGCGAGTCGAGCTAACGCCGGAGGAGGCGGTCAAGGGAGAGGTACAACTGCATGTGCCTCTGGCTAGGAGCCAGCGAGCCCCCAGAGCTCCCGGAGCTCTCGAACCCCGTGCCTTCTAAGGGGGGTTCGAAGAGGAAAAGGCCAGATGATGATGAAGAGCAGCAAGCTCCATCGCCACAGTGCCAATGGGGCCCAACAAGCTCTAGGGAGCTAGCCAGATCACCGCCCCCGGCCTCAACTGCCGGGGCTTCAGATGCAAGGCCACCGCCGCCCCAAAGTCTAGCCCCTGAAGCGGTGACCGAAGAGGTCCCCCGGGCGTGAACCAAGGTTCGAAGCCAGTGGCTCCGCCAGTCCGCTTGGAGATAGACTGGAGGATCTCTTCGTGTCTTCAGACAATCCGGACCTCTTCCCCATTATAAGGGAGGTCGCAGGTACTTGGTGGCACCGAACACTTCGTAGCCCTTGTCCTTAGCCTGTTCTGACTTAACTTTTCTGCAGATCCTACCGCCAATGATGATACAGACCAAGATGCCGATTAGGATGAAGTCGTCGAGGTAGCCGAAGTGGCGGAGAGGTCTGAAAGTGATAGCGAAGGGGACAGCAGGGAGTCCAAGAAGGACTCCTCGGATGATGACGATGAAGAGAAGGAGGCCAAAGATGACGCTGCTCGCGCAGCCCCTTCGGATGAAGGGATTGAGGTCATCGCTCGAAGCCTAGCACCGGAGGGGCAACGAATAGGGTCCCTCTTCTGAGGCCCTTCATCTCACTAGGGGCACCAGTGGGCAACATGGTGTCCCAATTCCTTCTAGACAGCGAGGGCCTCACCAGTTGCGACTTGGTGGCAAAGATGGCCCGCTATCATCAAGGGGACCTCACGGTGGCTGCCGAAGAGGCCCTGCTTCAGGTTAGCGGAGCCTAGGCAGGGTTCGATAGCCCCTTGTAGTTATTTACTTTTAATAACTCTCTTCTTTTGTATGTCTCCGCTCTACTTCACGAAGCCGCCATCACCGTCGACCGCCAAGACGAGCTCGTTGGACGGGATATTCGAAACCTCTGCCAGCAAGTCTCGGAGGTCTCTCAGCGACATCAACAAGCCAGAGCGACCTCTGAGACGCTGAGGGACGAAGCTCGGCAAGAACGTGAGGCTAGAGCTGCGGCGGCCACAGAGGCAGAAGGACTCTAGTAGGCTAACAAGTCCCTAGAGGCTAAAGTCAAGAGGCTTCACGCCACTAACTAGGCTTCGAGGCCAAGAGGACCGAAGCCACCCGGGAAGCCGACGTGACCATCGCCACACTTAGTGGTGTCTTAACGCGCTTGGGGACCAAGTGCCGGACCCCAGACTTCGACGCCAGTGATTGGGTCCAGCACCGTCTTGAGTTCCTCTAGGTCGTCGCCCGCATCACGGAGAACACCCTAGTGGGCTTCGCTCAAACGGCGGGAAGGGTGGCCGGACAAGGGGTACTCTAGCTGCTTCACAAAGCCGGCTGCCAGCACCTTATGGCAGCAACCTTCATAGAGAAGGTGGCCTTCGACGGTCCCCAACTAACCTTGCCTGCTCCGGAGGTAGTCGAGGCCTGACCCCCACTCTAAGAGCCCTGGAAGGCCCATGCGAGGGAAGCGACCCTCGAGCTTTAGCAGGCCACCCGTCGCCGACGCGCGGAGCAGCACACTCCGCCAGCAGGCGTGAACCTCCCTCCTCTGAAGGTGTAGACTTTTGGCCTCCCTGTAATACTTCGACATAGCACTTCAATGTAATTTCCAACAAGTTATTAATGAAATGAGGGGGCGTTTTGAATTTGCTCAGGATCAAGCTATGAGTGTTGATATCGATGTCAAGGTACTTGAAGCCTCAGAGGCACTTCGTCATTAATGGGTAGTTTACGAAGTAGCTAGGTCCGAAGGCCGCCCATGATTTAAAATACCACGGGGCCCTGCCGATGAGGTCTTTACTGAAGTCGCGCGTGAACTATTGGCCCCCGTAAAGACGGAGCCCCTTCATAGTTCATCGTCCTCCCCCGATTTGGCTGGATTTGATGAAGTCATCCCCGAAGCCAAAGGAGCTCAACCTCTGAGAGCGCTAGAGGCGAGTAACGATTAGGTGCTCGATTTTTCGGCCTTTGATTCGGAGCCACCCGTGACTCGGACCTGGGCCGACCTCCAAGAGGAGCGAAGGACCCAGCGAGCGACGTAGCGGGAGTGTTCGCGTAGCGATGAAGGCTCCTCAAGCCGAGGGGGCCCTCGTGCAAAAATGAGCAAGAAGAAGCGAGGGTCTACATTTTTAGCGAGGCGCGCCCGCTGGTTGTTAGGTATTGATAGTGTCTTTTCATAATGTTTATAATCAAAGTGTTCTTGTTGTACTTTGTATTTATAATTTGAATTGGTCGTGAATAAAAGTTGGTTTTAACACATTGTATTTATTCGAAGTGTAACCCCGCCTTTTTATGTGTTGACTTATGCCGAAGCGCACTTCGAACGTACGCACAGTGCTTGGTCCCCCTTGCTCGTGGTGGGTATGAGCCTCGGCGAATACGTAGCGCAGGTAATGTTAATGCGACATAGATGGGCTTCATGCATGTTTAGTTGAGTGCTCGAATACAGGGCTTCCAGTCTTTGGTCACTTCGGACATTTGTGGATGCTTCGAGCTTTTACTCGGAATCCGTTGATTTTTACCGCTCTGGTCTCAAGGGCACTTTGCAGCGGTAATGGTGGAGCGGATCACACCGAAATTTCTAGGGTCTGAAATAGAGCCCAAAGTCAGTGCTATTAACTGTACTCGGGGAGCCCGCCCTCGAGCATTGGGCTTCGGGCTTTACACCAGAGTGTGGTGCACTCTTACGTGTGTTTGACTTTATTTGTCTCGCACCGAGCTGGGGCTTCGGGTAGCGAAAATGGGTACGCATACAATGTAACCCTCGAAGCCTTACTATCATCGCGATGCGTCCATCGCTACGATAATATGCTCGAGGGCAGGTTAAATACGAACCTTATCCTCGGGGGATATGTATTACCTTGGTGCGAAAATTGCCCTCGGGGAGCTTTATTCGAAGGAGCCTCCGCAACATCGCTTGAGCAAAGAACTAAGCATAGTATCGCTGAAGGTGCTCTGTGTGCCAGGTGTGTTTCAATTCTTCTCCTTCGAGAGTGGACAGCCTGAACGAGCCTAGCCGGTTAGAGCGAAGTACAATGTATGATCCTTCTCATTTATTGCTTAACTTGTCGGGCGTTAGGACGCTTCAGAGTACTAGGTGCCCAAGCTGTAAGACATTAGGCTTCACCTTAAGGTTATACCATAACTTCGTCTAGTCTTGGTACTTCATCAAGTTGGCTACAGCTCGAAGCATTGTTTCTTTGGCGAGATCAAGCGAAGCCCCTCGTTCACTGTTATCTCCCGGGAGCAATGTCCGCAGCGAGCCCCCTTCAGCTCTGTAGGGGTCATTGCTTCGTCGCCAAATAGTGCTGAAACAGAGTAAAGCCTGTGGACCGCGCTTGGGTGGTTCGGATGGACCACAAATTTTTTGGCAATTCCTCGATCCACAGCTCCTTAGCGAGGGCCACGATCCGGTGGTTGAGGCCTGACAAAATATTACCGTTGGCTCTTTCGATAGCTCCATTGGACTACGGATGCCTTACCGTGGTGAAGCACAATTCAATGCTGAGGCCTTGACAAAATTCTTTAAATGGCTCCGCATCAAACTGAGTTCCATTATCGATCGTGAGTTGCTTGGGTACTCCAAATCTGCAAATTATATTCTATCATAAGAACTTCTAGATATTCTTTGAAGTAATTGTAGTCGGGAGTTCAGCATCGACCCACTTTGAGAAGTACTCTACTGCTACCACTGTGAACCTTAGGTTTCCCTTTGCCTGCGGAAATGCCTCGATCAGATCCATGCCCCACCGGGCAAGGGGCCACACTAGAGCAATGACCTACAGCGGAGTGGGCGAGCGATGACTCTGCCTTCCCATCCACTGGCAGCCTTAACATGTGCGAATCAGGGCCTCGGAATCTCCCATTATAGTGGGCCAATAGAGGCCCTGCTGAAGTGTTTTGCCTGCAAGTGCCCGTGGCACGAGATAACTTCCGCACAGACCTTCGTGGATCCCCCGAAGTATATCCTACCCTTCGCTTCGTGGAATGCAGCGCAGCAAAGGCGAACAAACGTTGGACTTGTACAACAGGCCATCGACGAGGTGGTAGTTGCGGACCCTGTGCTGTAGCCTCATGAGCTTGGGGCCTTCGGGTAGAATGCCTTCATCTTGGAGCATTGTCATGATAGGGCTGCGCCAGTCTTCGGCTTGTACGTAGAGTACCTCGGTTGATTCTAGCTTCGTTGCTGCTAGAGTAGATAGCTCCTCATAGAACGCTACGGCGGGGAGTTCTTAGCCTCCGGCTGTTGCTTTGGCGAGGGTGTCTGCTTGCTGGTTTTCACCCCTCGGAATGCTTCTGATAGAGATCCCTTTGAACATGAGCTCCGCCTTGTGCACCTCGGTCAGATATTAGGCAAGGTCGGGATGCCGAGCCTGGAAGCTCTTATCTACATGCCCAACTATAACCTAGAAATCAGTTTTTACAAATACTCAGCCACATTATTTGTAGCTTTAAAGTTTAGCCTTACAGAGGACAAGGCCTTCTGGCCGAAGGGTGAAATTATTACAACTCCAGCACCTGCGCTGGAGGCCTGATAGGCTCCGTCAGAATAGGTAGTCTATACACCTTTGCTTGGTGATTCTGGGGACTAGATTGCTAGAGGGGTCCACTCCGCGACGAAGTTCACGATTACTTGGGACTTTATCGCGGTGCGGGTGGTAAAATCTATACCGAAGAGGGCTAACTCGACCACCCAATTCCCTATTCTTCCAGTGGAATTCTTATTTCAGAGCATGTCCCCGAGGGGGTACAACGTTGGCACAATAATATTATGTGCGAGAAAATAATGTCGAAGCTTCCTTGAAGCTATGATGAGGGAATATGCAATTTTCTTAAGCTCCGTGTACCTCATTTTTGCTCCATAGAGGGCTTCAGAAACAAAATAAACTAGCCTCTGAACTAACTTCCCTTCGAAGTCTGCTTCGTGCATGAGAACTACGCTGACGGCAGAGGCTGTTGCTGCGAGGTATAACAACAGTCCCTCTTCCGGGAGGGAGTTGTGAAGGTTGCTAGATCAGCGAGGTACTCCTTGATGTCGTCGAAGCTCTTTTGGCATTCAGGCATCCATGCGAAGTCCTCGGAGCCCTTTAGCGCTTTAAATATTGGTAAGCTCCATTCAGCGAAGCGCGCGAGAAACCTGCTGAGAGCTGCGAGACGACCTGCAAGCTTCTGAACCTATTTCAAATTTTTAGGCGGCGCCATGGGTTGCAGCGCACTAATCTAGGTGGGACTGGCTTTGATACCTCGACTCGAAACTAGGTACCCCAGAAGCTTACCAGCCTGGGCCTCGAAGATATATTTCTTGAGATTCAACCAGACCCCTACTCTTCAAAGGCTTTCGAAGGTCTCCACCAGGTCTACGCTATGCTCGTGCTTTTTTGTACTTTTTATTATAATGTCGTTCATATAGGCTTCGATATTCCTTCCCATTTGGTAGTCTAGAGCCTTAGCAATTAACCTAAAGAAAGTCATCTCGGCATTTCTTAAGCCGAAGGGCACTCGTACATAGCAATAGACTCCTAAAGGAGTAACGAAGCTAGTCTTTTCCTCATTTTCGCGCTTTAACCACACTTGATGATACCCAAAGTAGGCGTCGAGGAAGCTTAGCAGCTCGAAGCCGGCGGCGGAGTCGATGAGCTAGTCAATACAAGGCATAGGGTACGAGTCACGGGGGGCACGCTTTATTTAGCGAAGTAAAGTCAATACAGATGCGCCATTTTGCCTTGTTCTTTTTTTATAAAAACGGGGTTCGATAGCCACTTCGTGTGATTGACTTTCCGTATGACCCCCGCTCGAAGTAGCTTCTCTACTTTGGTTTTGGCTAGACTTGCGCGCTCGACCGACAACTTCTACAGCACCTGGCGCACCGGCCTCGCCCTAGGGTTCACCATTAGGGAGTGCTTGATGATGCTCCGATCAACCCCTGGGATATCTTCGTCCATCCAAGCGAAGATATCGAGGTTGCCTTGAATCATCTCCTCCAGTGAAGCCATATCTTCTGCAGTCAGGTCCCCTCCGAACTGAATGGGGTACTCGAGTCCCCATTCAATGAGTGTCCTAGTGACAACCTCTCCGTTCAGACGGGGTTTGACTGCTGACCCCTTTGTGGCTTCGACGGGTCGGCTCACTGCTTTGGACTAGAGCTGCATGGACTACACTTGGTGAGCTTTGAAGGAGGCAACGTGGCATTACTTTGTTGGGTTATGGGGAGGCTATGCTAGCACTTAATTTTAAAAATTTACCCTGTTAGCCCAGGAACAATGCGTGCAATGGGATCATGGATCGTTACCTCAAGCCTCGAGACGCGCTCAGGCAGTGAAAGTAGAGTCGGTGAAGCGCGTCCTCGAGCTGCTCTTCACATTTCTATCCGTTCATCGATGATCCGGCGATCTCCACGGGAGGAAGACGAGCACCACTATTAGAGTAGTGCCTCTACGGTATCCACACATTCGGGGACAGGATTACCTCGCGCCGATGTGCTAACACCACTCGCGAGATTAGGAGAGATTGATCACAACCCTTGCAATCGAGAAGAGAGGAGAGGCGGCGGCTAGGGTTCTCAACCAAGAACAACAGCAGCAGCCTTTTCGTGCTAGCCCCACCTCTCTTTATATAGTGCCCTCTCATGGGCCTTTAATCCGTATTAAAGCCCAACAGATCTAATCTATTCGTCTGTACCCAGAACTTTTGGTCCTAACCGAAACTTCCGAAAATAACCTTCTGTATCGAATTTATTTCAATCCGAAACTTCCGGTCCTAACCGGAACTTCTGGTTCGTCCAGATTTCACTTTCAGGCAAGCCCGGAACTTCCGGTCCAACCGAAACTTCCGGCTCCTCCAGAAACCGAAACTAGGGGTGGCCCGGAACTTCCGGAAGCTCCAAAACCCGGAACTTTCGGTCCTCAGCCAGAACATCCGGTTCCCCAGAATTTTCTTGGACACAATTCAATCAATCTCCCACTTGCACAAGAGCCAATTCTTGCAAGCTTTAAAATCCAATCCCCTTAAGCGTGTGACCCGATAGGTTCATATGCAAACAGGCGTTACCCGGAAACCCTTTCCGAATCGCCGATCAATAGCGATACCTAGCAGCACATATTGACCCCCGAAAGCATACAAAGTCAAAATCATACTTTCTGAACCTTGATATACTCACGCATCAATCCCTTTACCACACGACATCAGTCAAGCTCAAGACGAGATTCGTGCCACCCTCATTGACAGCTCGATACTT
>KE370845.1:75509-94322 GCA_000418225.1 Zizania latifolia
AGGAGGAGGCGCGCCACCGGGATGGGCGCGGTGGACCAGTGCAGGTGGATGGTCAGGTGCGTCGCGGCGACGGAGAAGCACAAGGACAGCGCGGCGGCGCGTCTTGGGGTGGAGTTCGCCGACGAGGAGGACTACGTCAAGGGCAACGGCGGCTAGCTTCTCTACGTGACGATGACTCGACGCGACGAGGACGGCAGGAGCCTACGGCAGGGGCTACAGGGTGAGCGTCGGCCAGAGGGCTGGCTGCTGGCGGCTAGCGGCTAGTGCTCGGAGAGAGTGGGTGAGGCCGTGAGGCCGTGAGGGAGAGGTGGGAGAGGAGTGAGAGAGAGGAGGTGGGAAGCCAGGAAGGAGAGGGGCGGCGGCTGATGGAATTGGGAGAAATGAGTTAGGGTTAGAATTTGGTACATAAACTAACGGGTAAACGGGTATGGGTAGTCAATACCTATACTCGTATCTTTTTATCCGTCAGGTATGAAATTAAGAATATACCTGATCTTAATAGGATTTTTATCTATGGGTAAACGGATAAATTGTTATGATTGCTATCCCTATGTACGACGTTGTTACCTGCCGAGTTTGTCAAAACCAGGCGCGGGCCCCGGGCTGGCGCTTGGCGCGTGGGTCGCCCGTATCCTGTCGTCGTTTTATCGGGGCTAGCCTTATGGCCAAGTTGGCCGGGGGAAGCGTGCGCTGCGCCCCCGCACCGCCCGACGCGAGCAAGTGGCCCGCCCGCTTGCCTCATCTTGCCTCTTGGCGCTGTCCCGTAGCCGTAGGCGTGGTTTCGCACGCGGCGCGCGCGCCCATGACCGACGATGGCCCGGCGGCATTCGCCGAGCCGCCCGGTTGTTTTATATAGTCCCGTGACCGACGACGACCTATGCATACGCGTAGCTGCCAGGTTGTTGTTGTCTAGTTTGTACGTGGACAAGTATAGTTATATGGTTATAATGGGGTTTAGGGATGTATTGATCTATATTAATTGTGTGGTTGTGTGGATGAGATATTTTTGTTTGTATATAATTTTGATGAGATAAATCTAAATTTATTGTGTCCGTCTGTCATGTATATTTTTTATTAAAATATAATTATCTATGATTTTTAGATTTAGTTGTAATAAATACAACAATATAATTAGATCACTAACCGGATAAAATGGTTTAGAAGAAAAAATTATTTAAATGTGCATGTCATTTCATACAAATTTAGATGGACTCGTGTAGACATTTTTTTTTCATATTTCTCCGTATAGCCATCTTACCTCCTTACCCTCTAACAAACAGTATTTGAATGACATGATCTCATCTCATTCATAGATATCTAGAGAACAGATACTACATTAATTTGTTTCATACTTTGACTCGTGGGCAGGGTTCAATTCAGTTCAGCGTATTTACGTACCTTTCTGTAGAAATTTTGCAAGGTCTACAGGTTGGTTTCAATTTGTAATTAAGAGTGTCTGAAAAAGGGTGAACGACGAAGTTTCAAAGCTCAATACATGCGTGATGACGCCATGGAATGAATGCGTTCGTCGTTTTGGGAATGCACATGGATGCGACCAGGACCGGCCATGCAGCTCGAGATAAGTAGTCACAGGTTATCGTCTGCACGCTTTCATGGAGAGGGTTCTGACCAAGCTTTTTCGTACTCGATTTACTATGGGTTTCATGTTAGTTCGTTCGATCAACTTCTGTTTTCAGCGATCGCAGTGGCCTGCTAGCTTGGTTGAGATCGCACGACAGTCGCAGCTAGGGATGAAAACGGAGCGGAAAGTTTCCGTCCGTTCCGAAGAAAAACGGAAACGGAGAGGCTTATACGGATGCGGAAACGGAATTTTTCGGAACGGAATCGGATACGGAATTTTTTGTTCGGAAACGGAACCGAAAATGGAACGACGATTTCCACCGGAAACGGATACGGAAACGGATATTCCGCGTAAGAAATACGGATTTTTCCGCTTTTATAGGCCCATTCTATTTCTGCTTTTCTCTGGTTCTGAATAGGCCCACAACCAGCCCACAAAACACATCCACAGTTCCGCACTATGCACTTTGCAACATCACCGTGGCGCCGTGCATGGATGGAAATTGAATCACCCAGCAGTGCTGCATGCAGTTTATTAATTATAGTTAATGACCAGCCAATGGTTAATTAGCCGATAGCCCTGATTTAATGATTTTATAATGTGAATCCGTACGTGTATACTATCTTCCGTTTTTATTTTTTTATTTTTATTTATTTTCTATGTTTAATATTTTTTGATGATGATTGTTGAAGTTCGGGTGATTTACCACTTTAGACTTATATACCTCTTAAATAAATATAAACTCATTAATTACAAAAAAGACAAAATAGAAAATATGTATATAGTCTTGATAATTTTTTCCATTCGTCCTTGCATTGCATATCTAATTTGGTTTCCCGTCCATTTTATTACTGTTTTATCAACAATTAATTAGGTATTTTCATTGCATTTTACTTTTTCTCACATTCTTATTTTCATTGTCACTGGACCAATAGAATAATAACGTAGATGATGAGTGTGACATGAAATACTAGAGAAAAACACGTAGATGAAGGATTTAATGGTGAAAGTTAGAACTTAGAACTATTTTATTTGGAAACTATGTGTTATGATTTATGAGTTGATACTTGTTACTATATATTCCGATATATTTCCGATCCGTATCCGTGTCCGTTCCTTATTTGATCCGTATTCGTTTTCGATACTATTCGTTTTCGTTTCTGTTTCCGAAAAATCCGCTTTCATTTTTGTTTCCGTTAAAAAATAAGGAAACGGATATGATAACACTCATTTCCGTCCGTTTCCGCTCCGTTTTCATCCCTAGTCACGGCTACCGGCCGGGGTTATCAGCTATGTCACTCAATCTTGTCTTGTTTTTCTTTCGAGCTATCTTGTCAGCTGGCGGCGCACGTACATGCTTTCCTACATCCAATTTAGCCATGAAAATGGGAGTAATTAAAGAGCGTAAACAACTTTCAGTTTCGGAGATAACCGGTGACTAGTCCAGCCTCTGTGGCTAAATATATCAACTTTCAAGTGTGCATGTTTCTGAATTTTTTTTCCCACTAGCCCGGCAATTTTCCTTTTTGAGATGTCTTCACATGGCCGGATCTTGGCCAGTGGCCACTAAAACTCTCACCTAAAGGGGCTAACCAGTTGGGCCTTTATCCGAACGAAGGAAAGTCTGAACTACTTTGGACATAGGATATGATGGGCTTTTCAACAGTTCTTAATGTGAGCCGATGCTGGTCCAAACAAGCGATCCATTTCTCTCCTCCCGCAGAGTAGAGATAAGAGCAAACTTCGGATCCGAACATTAAAGTTTTGAAAAAATGTTTTATCAGTTGATAAAAATATTTTGATAAAATTAATAAAGTAAAATATGATTAAATCTAAGTTAAAATATTTTACTCTAATGTATAAAATATTGAATTTCAACTACTAAAACATAACAACAAGGATGTTGCGTATAGTTACTTTTTGGTATTGTAAATAACATCACTGAATGTTATATATGTTTAAAATATTTTTTAATAATACGATAAATATTTTTCACTGAGTATTGAAACACCATCCGATTTTTTGTATTTTCTAGTGCGCCCTAAACAAAACATTATAAGTAGAGATATTGAGAAGATATAGATGTGCATATCTCTTCCTATCAATCAAATCAAATATGACCACATACCACATGATATAGGGTGAAGCTTCCTCTTTATTAGATCAATACTTGTACCGACAATACCTCTCATTCTGCCCCCTCTATTTATAAGGAGTGATATTGTCTAGCTTATGCATCATCTCTATTCTTTGCTAGTTCCACCTGATAAGAGAAGTTTCATATGTTACCAGCAAGGAGTATAAAGGCCTATTTAGGGGAGTTTTAGATTCTGAGAAGTAGCTGTGAGTATTTACCTAGTAAGAATCTAGAAAAATTGCTATATTTTAGTTTATTTCTAAATTCTGTAGCGACTGAGTCTCACAATCTAGATCTATAATTTAGAATATTTAGAGAAGCTTTAGATTTTAAGAGGAATTGCAGCTATCAAAAGCTCTCCTACACATAAACAGGCCCTGAGAAAGTGAGGAAGTAAACCAACAGTTTTCCTATACTGATTATACTAGTACGCGTACTTTTTTCTTTGGTTGAAAAAAGTTGCAGTACATTGTGATTAGTGACGATTCTTAGAATCAGTCAATCAGATATAGAGATTTCCAGATGAGTACAGTAATTCACAGGCGTTCTGTTTATTGGAGTATCATGATAGCTGAAAAAGATAAGCAACTGTATCAGAATTCTGTGCAGCGTTGACATCATTGTCCATTGTCCATTGGGATGAACAACTGGTATGCGCAATCGTGCAGTTACACAGTAGGAGATCAACGACGAACCAACGCACGCAGAGAAAACATCTGTCCCCGATCTGTTGTACATTTCGCGCACCCCCTCCTCGCCTCGTCAGCTTCAATGATGGTTGAGGCAATGAGGCCTCATTCTTTGGGCGCCCTTGCGATTTCATTTGAGCCATAGCAATTACCAAACGGCTGGTAACTGCTGCTGCTCTTCGATTTCGAGTTTTCGACTGATCTCGGAGGCCTGGAAAAATCTGTCATTTTTTTTTCATTCGGTCAAGCCCAGACGGCGAGCATGGACATGAGCGCGGCGCCGAGCAGCAAGGAGACGTTCATGGCAAGCTGCAGGCGGCCCCTGCTC
The DNA here is from genome assembly GCA_000418225.1 of Zizania latifolia. Lineage (NCBI taxonomy): Eukaryota > Viridiplantae > Streptophyta > Magnoliopsida > Poales > Poaceae > Zizania > Zizania latifolia. The sequence continues at coordinate 80,246 of KE370845.1, forward strand.
TGCACCTTGGCCTTCATGAAGTCCTCGGCGAGGATGTCGACGAGCGCCATGTAGATGAGTATCCCCGCCGCCGCCGACTCGAGGAGCCCCTGGACGACCAGCGCCGTGGGGCTGTTCTCGTCGTAGACGGAGGATATCGCGATCCCGACGGCGATGCCGACCGGCGTCGTCAGGGAGAAGAAGAGCGCCATTGTCACCATGGACTTGACCGGGAATTTAGCCTGAGGGAAGAGGAAAGAAGAGGTTAACTTATTAATCACTGGGCTTAATTGAGATTAGTCAGTGAAGGTCCAGCTAGTTGAGATGCGATTAAAGGCGCATTTTTTACCATTGGGCCCTTAAAGTACTTTTGGCCCATCTGCAAAATTTGTAGAATCTTTGTATCCAATGTTCTTTTCAGAATCTGGCGTCCTTTTTCTCAACTTTTTGGTACGTGAAACGAAACGATCAAAAGAGAAAGGGAGCACAGAGATGCGACTGTGAGTTGACATCGGACGTCTTTTTGTTCGAACTTCAAAGCAGTTTCTTCAGCAAGTGATAAAGCACATCTTGATTGAATGATTGATACTTTGATGTGATCTTCAGAAGACCACAAAATTCAGTTGCCCCTGATTTTTCTTTACTTCGTCTAGGGCTGTCAGATTCTAATGACGACCAATTATCCGAATCCGACACGAGTGATTGGTGACCGTATGTTCACGGATCAAAAGTTCAGAACTCGATAGTTCAGGTCTCAGGATAGCAGGGCGAAGAAAAAGGTTGAAATTTTTAATGGTGAGTGGTGACAGAGTAGTGTGGTCAATCACCTGAACGATGCATCCGCCGAGCCCGATGCCCTCGAAGAGTTGGTGAAACGTGAGCGCTGCCACGAGCGGCCGCACCGTGCTCGGGAAGTCGGAGGCGCCCAGCGACATCCCGATGATGAGCGAGTGCACCACCACCCCCATCTCCAACACCTTCGCCGACGAGACGCGCAACCGAGTCGATTAAGACGAGCAGGATCGATTATAATTAGCAGCCCTGTTTCTTGAATGGCGCGGCGAAACGGCCGGTGGCGCCATGGCGGTAGTGTACCTGAGAGATGACGCGGTGGCGCACGAGGTCGTCGTCGCCGGCGGCGGGGGGCGCGGAGACCACGGACATGCCGTGGGTGTGGTTGTGGCTGTGCTCGTCAGAGGCCTCCAGGTCTACGGTGGGTGGCGTCGGCTCGTCGACGACGGTCGTGGCCTTCCTCTTGGCGTCTGTCCGGTGGAAGTAACCCGTGGCGACGGTGTCCACGACAAGCGTGCCGATCGCGGAGACCATGGCCACCATCCCGGCGAACGGGAAGCTCTTCCACGGGCCGCCCACGAGGCACGGCGAGCCGAGAGCCTCGAAGCCCGCGGGCAGGATGTGCACCAGCCCCGTGGCGAGGATGACGCCGCCTGCGAAGGCCTTCACGGAGAGGAACACGTCCGTGTCCGGCCGGAGCGCCGGGAACCTGCCGCCCAGCGAAGGTATGGCCGCCCCGATGGCGCTCCCGGCGAGGATGCAGAAGATGGCGACGATCTTAAGTCGCAGCGCCTGCGCCTTGTCCCGCCCCGCGGCGCCGTCGGTCGCGCAGTCGCACTCCGCCAGCGCTAGCGACGGCAGCGTCGACACTGCCACGAGAAAGCAGAGCACGGCCAGCTCCGGCGACGCCATCTATCGCCGATCAAACACCTGGAGCTTGACTCGCGGCGTCGTTGGGTTTGTCAGCTTGGCATTGCGCTACCTCTCCGCTTATATTTGTAGCTCGAGGCTTTGAGCTCCGTGGAGGCGTGGACTCTCACCAATTTCCTCAGAAAAATTTATGCTTGGAATCGAATATCCGATGCAAGTGAATGCGAAACGCAACAAAACAAACAATTTATTGCTCGCACGTTAGAGCGCGCAGCTGAAACTAACCTCTCCTTTGTGCGCAGTAATCGTCACGCCGTGATGCGTTTCCTATGGTGTTCATAACGTTTTGTGTGGCTTGCATCGCATGCCTCCGACGACGCGTGCTCACCACACGCCGTAAATCCTTCGAAACCAAATGAAACACGCACAAGTAGCTCGATCCAACGCATCACGTCGATGAAATTCGGTCAAAAGCATTGAAATTAATTCCCTTGAAAAAGAAGATGGTCACCGGAGTGAATCCTTTCAGTTTTTACGAACCGGAGCAGGGTGAGGACTACACGATATATATTTCATATTTGAATAATATTAGTTTAAACTCCGATGGCCCCATGGCCCTAAGAATTGGTAACCGGAAGCCTTCCAAATAAAGACGTAGCTGGAAATTAACATTAATTAACTACAAGCTAGCTAATATAATAGTGCTAGTTTATTGTGAAGTCGTCGGGGACGGTGTACTGATAGAAAAATGCGATGATGTTATGGTGTCGACATTCTCGTCTCGGAAGAATGCAAGTCGATCAGGTCATCCTCTAGAATCTAGATTAGATACCCTCTCTATGTATAGACTCTTCAGTGACGTTAACGACGTGTGTGAAACTTTATGTATATTTGCACTTGTCTTACTCTACTCTTCAGTGACGTTAACGGCGTAGTACGTGTAGCGAAACGAAGGAGGGGGTCAAGCTAATTAACTGATTAAGAGAACGTGTAGCAAAAAGGAGGGGGTTAAGCTAGCGAATTAGTGGATGTACTTCTATAATCAAAGGCCGCCATGCTTGATCTAATTCGTCTGTTGTGCTGATGCATGTATGAACTGTTTTGAAGTGCTCCTGTTTCTCTATTTTAACTGTGGAGTAGGTGATCTACACTAGAAAATAGAAAATATATAGAAAGAGTAAAGTTTTTTTTAACTCCACTAAAACAAATGCTATTAAGTTCTTAGTTTTTTTAAGAAATGGATCTGATCCATTTCAGATTTAAAGATTTACTACACATTTCACAATGTAAACATTTGACTTTTTTTGAAGTCAAATTTCTTTAACTCTAACTAAGTTAAATAAATAAATATTAACATTGAAAATATCAAATAAATACACTATTAAAACATATTTAATGGTTAATTTAATAAAACTAATTTGATAGTTTAATTGTTAGTGTATCTTTTTTATAAAATTGATTAAAGTTAAAGAAGTTAAACAACTTACATGTAATTAAAACAGAGGCAAACAAGCGTATAGTCAACGTTTTGTAACTTCAGCTAGTAACACGTATGCGTATTAATGGTATTACTTTGGTAACATAAATTAAACCTAAAAGCCCATTATAACAAATTAAGAGAATCTAGGTGCATTTTCAATGTTGTGACGGAGAAAGCGCACCAGCTTTTCTGATGCAGACAATGAAATGATACCAATATATATGCAGATGTTTGGTTTGTGTTCAACTTCTGAACAAACGTGATAATTTATTGGAAACAATTAATAGTTTCACACGGAATTTGTTCTGTACCATTCTTTGTACAGTAAAATCAAACGGAGAGTTTGATCTGTACCTTTTTTACAATCAAGTACGGAGTACTTGACACATTCCATATTACACCTGACTTTTGTATAAGTCAAATCTTTCTAATTTTGACATATTTTATAGAAAATATATCAACAAATCCAACTTAAATTAGTTTTGTTGACCATAAAAATATGTGTCTATTTATTTGATATTATATATGTTAATATTTTTTCCTTTAAACTTAGTCAAAGTTACAAAATTTTGATTTAAAAAGGTCAAACAAGTTCTTGTAATATTAAAATAGTGAGTAACCAAAATCAAAACGAGAAAAATTAACTCTTCCTGTAATATATATGCCCCACGCATGAAAATAAATTTTAGAAGGTAGTTGTTGCAGAAAAATAGATGAGAATTTTTTTCCCACAGGTTTTCAAGCCCAGATACCAAGCAAGGACATCAGGGTCGTCCCCACCAGCAGCGAGACGCTTATGATGAGCTGCAACCTTCCACTGTTACGCACCCTAGGATTCATGAAGTCTTCGGCGAGAAGGTCGACGAGGGCCATGTAGTTGAGGATGCCGGCGGCGGCGGCGTCGAGGACGCCCTCGACGATCAGGGCGGTGGGGCTGTTCTCGTTGTAAGCGGAAGAGATGCCGATGCCGATCACGATCCCGACCGGTGTGGTGAGCGAGAAGAAGATCGCCATTGTCACCGCAGACCTGAGCCGGAACCTGGCCTGAAAGACAGGAAATTTCTTCGCCCAATCAGTCTGCATTGCTGGTGGATGCATGAACAATATTGCTACTTCAATTCATCCTCTAAAATATATGGTGGTACAGTGTGTAACGGGCTCTGCCATAATCTAGTCACTACAAAATTATTTTTAGATGTTCTCACATATTGTATTCTTGTCAAGGAACAAATCCTACATACCTGAACAATGCATCCTCCGAGCCCTATCCCTTCGAAGAACTGATGGAAAGTCAGCGCGGCCACGAGCGGCCTGATCGTGCTGGGGCTCTCTGATGCGCCTAGTGATATCCCGATGATGATCGAATGAACTATGATCCCCAGCTCAAACACCTTCGACCATGCATGCAAACGAACGCATGAACTTAGTTAATTTAATATTGATGGAGCAAACGTGAATTCATCGTAGGACTATATATGTGTAAGCTCAATTCAGTGGCAAAACCTGCGAGATGACGCGGTGGCGGATGATCTGCGCGCGGTCATGACCGGCGCAGTCGTCGTCGGCGCCGCTGGACATCGCCGCGGCCGACGCGACGACGACGGCCGACACGCCGTGCGCGTGGCCGCGTTCATGTTCGTCCGAGGACTCCACGTACCCGACGGCTGCCGTGGCGCGGCTGGTGTGTAGGCGCTGGAAGTAGCCCGTGGCGAGCGTGTCGACGAGGAGGGTGGCTATGGAGGCGAGCATGGCGACGAGGCCGGCGAACGGGAACTTCTGCCAAGGCCCGTCGACGAGGCACGGCGAGGTGAGCTTCTCGAAGGACTCCGGGAGGATGTGCACGAATGCCGTGGCGAGGATGACGCCGGCGGCGAAGGCCTTGAGGGCGAGGAAGAGGACAGTATCTGGGCCAAGCACCGGGAACCTCCTGCCGAGCGTGGGGATGGCGCATCCCGTTGAGCTCGCCAGGAGGATGGAGAAGATGGCGATGATCTTGAGAGTCTGGGACTTACCCTTGTCATGGTCTTCCTCGCCGGGATTGCACTCGCAGTCGGCGACGGCGGCTAATGGGAGGGAGAAGACGGCAAGGAGGCACAAGGTTAGCTTGAGATCAAAAGCCATCTTTTTAGCCGGAGGCAGCTGAAAACTGGTGATGAACTAAGCATATGTACGTACGTAGGTAGTATTTGTACGGTTGTACTGCTAGAAATCGAAGAGCAAAGTCGTAGCTGTGAATTAGATTTTTTTCGTCGGCATCTCTGGATTTAAACAAGGATGTGATTAAGAAAATAAATGAAGATACCAACGAGAACATACGAAATGTGACATAAACAAGTAATAAATTAGTACTTCAATATCAAAAGGTCTGATATCTCTGCACTCTACATCTATTATAAATTACTTGAACCACTAATAATAATAATATTTTAACATCGTGCACATCAAAATAACTGATCTATGATGTCCATGTCTCTTTGATATAAATCTAATAGACTATAAAAAGTCGTTTCACAACAAACGAAACTAACTACCACTTCTAGTGGACCCTACCATGTACATGTTTTTTTTCTCGTGGTTGTACACATTGAAACAATTAATCTATGATGTCAATCATCTAATCGATATAAATCTAATATTATACTATAAAAGATTGTCTTAGAATAAACGAAACTAACTGCCACACGATACGTAGACCCCACTATATACGTGTTTTTGGCCTCACACGTACGGTTCGTACATGTTGTCATGTTGAGACAATTAATCTCATCACACTGATAGCTCCTAGTGATCAAAACCATGTGGTATCTACTATCTAGACATGCTTGGTCAGCTATCTCATACAATCAAATGGAAAATCACTTAGTTTGCATAATGCATGGCTCATATAGAGAATTCATTTCCGTAGTAAACTAAAGTAGCGATGGGCTTAACAGTAAGATGCTATGTCGACATAGAACAAAATCTAGGAGCTTGTGCCATGGCCCATGGGTGTGTTGTGTTTCAGCAAAACAACCGTTGCATGTATATGCACGCATTGTTGATGATCTTTTGATGAGATGTTGAGGCAATAAGGTACGTGCCATTGTTGATGCATATCACTTTATATATCTTTATTAACAAATTTTTTCATGTCAATCTCCCCACTTTTGTCCAGACGGGGAAGATCCCGCCAAGCACACCGGTCACCATCTATAATTAAGATGCATCTCTTTAATTAGATCTTTGTTATTTGACAAATTTTACGACGCCCGTCCATCTATTTTTTATAATTATTTTTTTATCCGATAGAAATATGGAGCCACTTTTTAAGGAATTTTCTAATTATCAGCGCTGATTTTTCTTCTACATGCATGATTTACTTTCCAATTTTCTGAGTTAATTTCGCGCGTCGTTAATGACTGCCAGATTATCTCACGCATGCAGATCTGTTCACACGCATGTAGATTGCTGTTGATTTCCCTCCTGCATGCGGCGCCTCATTCCTTTTCTCCAGCATTCCTAATTTTGCTCAACATTCCTGATTTTGCTTTTATTTTTCTCTTGCATGCGGCGGTTTATGTTTTATTTAAAAAATTCCGGCAAAAGATGATTAGTATAAACCGATCAGTTTCATTCAAAATTGAAATATAAATTTGAAAAAATGAAAAAAAAAACTTAAAACTTCTTTTAAATACTAGGTGATTTATGATGATTTATGGTGAAATTTCTTTTCAAAAATATTAAAATTTCAGATGATTAGTATAAACCAATCAGTTTCATTCAAAATTGAAATATAAATTTGAAAAAAAATAAAAAAATCTTTAAAATTCTTTTAAATACTAGGTGATTTATGGTAAAATTTCTTTTCAAAAATACAACAGGAGCATGCCCTTCAGCATTTCCCTTACGCAGATATAGCGAGGAAGTCTAATTTTAATTCTAATTAAAATTAATGGTTCAAATTAATCTAAATTATTACCTCTTGAAAGGTAATGGGTACACGTAACAGAGCCCTTGTTCTTTAGACAAAAGCATTTACGTAGATTGATCAGCTATTGGAAGTCCGGAATGCAGAATTGATTTCCATGGAAGTAATTAATTGTAGATACACATCTCCATTAACGGAAGCATTTTAAGAACTAAATCATATTATCTCTCAAGTTGAGCCATGTCTACATGCCAGCTACAACGAATTCAAACTGCATGTGGTCAGAGCACTCTCGCCACAACCAGCTTCAATTCAGCAGTAGCACCATTAAACAATCGCATAAACACTGTCGTGTGTCAGACCAATCTTCACCCATCCCGGTGTAGCTAGGTTAATTTTGCAGAGAAAAATGGCCGGCCTAGAGATGTCGACACCATGAGCGCATGCATGTAGAGCTAGCTAGCGTGACATGATAAACTGTTGGTTCTATTAGATCAACACCGTGATGAGCTATACCATGGGCGAGTTTGGTTTAGGAGTATTGGTTCTACATTATACGAGGATTTGATCATATATTCTATGTTTAGATGAAAAATTAAAGATTTATTATATTCATCTCACTGATCACATTAGAGTTATCTCAGGTCAATGACATGTACGTGAGCCAATTCAAGTGAATAAATCATCAATTTTTATTTAAATAGAGAGTATATGATAAAAAAATTTATATTATAATTTGATAGATTTTTTTAGAGTGAACTTTTCTAACTTTGGAAATATTAATGTATATATATATATTAACATATACAATATTAAATTAATACACTATTTATATATATATTTGATAAGCGATTATATATATATATTTGATAAGCGATTTAATAAAATTAATTTAATATTTTAGTTGTTGATATATTTTTTCTATAAAATTAATTAAACTAAATAAATTTAACTTATAAAAAGTTGTAAAGGAGTTAAACTATAATAATTAATAACGGATAGAGTATATATATACACTAGCCTACTAGTGGACGATGTTTTGTTCTGTTAACCTGGTCTGACCAGGCAAGAAGCTCGCACCAGCCGCATGCATGATGGCATGAAGTGAGCCCTAGCTCGCAGCTGGAGAGAAAGAGAGTGTATTATTTTTATCGGAACTCATCTCGTCACCGGGTTAGCAGATGTCTTCAGATGAGAACATATGTCGTCATTTTGTACAGATGCGTACCAGCGGCGCTTAACAATTACATGTAGCAGCTGCAAACACAAGAGCGGCCACTGCAATAAATAAGTAAGTAAATAATTTGTTAATCTGTACGGCTGCCTTCCTTTGATTGGATCCTGAACTTGGTAGAACGTTAAAAAATCATTTGACTCCGTGCTACTTTTGACTCTGGGCTACTTGTCCGGGTCTTGTGGTCCGTTCTTTTTACTAATTTCGATTTATTATATTTCTTCGTTCATATAATATAATAATTTAATACTAGATTTGATATTCCATAGTTCAATGAATTTAGACAGTAAGAAATATCAAACCCAGTGCTAGATAGCTATATTATAGGATAGAGAGAGTAAGTTATTTTATATATTTTATCTCTTTTTAAAAATAAGTTGGTTTATAATAGTTTTTATTTTTTCATATTTGTTTGTGTCAAATAAATAATATGTCTCACAGATAAATAATTTATATTTTTAAAAATTAATAAATAAAGGCATCAAAATTATTGTTGATGCAATAAAATTAGCCGTGTAACACCAGAGTATTTATGTGTTCAAGAGAATAATGACTCGAAGGGTTTTATACAGGCTCGGGCTTTCGAATGAATAATAGCCATATGTTTGAAATGCTAATGTGGGAAATAAGAGGGTATCTCTTATATAAAACCAAATATGTCAACACTAGTTTTAAAGTTATGTAAAGACTACAGAGTAATACAATATATAAATGCTCAAGTACTTATTATATGTACGAGAAAGTCAATGCATGGTCGATTGTTTTTCTAGCCTTCAAGACCATCAGTATTAACTGTCCATCTCGTTAGAGGGACCGGGGTTGTCAGTTTTTGCTCTCGGGTCGAGGTAGTATAGCTTCAAGGCCCCCGGTATTCAAAGGGAGGCTTCGGTACAAGCCTTAATACTCCAGAGCAAGTTTATGCGAAGGTACTTGATTGGAAGTGGCTTTGTGATTTTCTGGACCCTTCCTATTTTCTTCATTACTGTCGAGTTATATGGTGACTATATTTTGCCCAACAATTATTTCAGTTAATTTCTTTTTTTTTTTCATGTGCAAATCCAAAACAAGCATACGAGGGAGAACATTTTATTGCCATTCGCATTGCCGAATGGAGAGAATTGAGAATATGGTTTGCCCGGCAGTTCGCATTCGTTAGATGGACAAAAATGTAGGCCCAATTATTTCGAAATCGTTGACCCTATTGGGCTATTTGGATGAGCGGGTCTCAATCCAACCCGGCCCACCTTGAAGGCATCGGGTCACGCCGTCCTTCTCCCTCGCGCCGACGAACCGAGCTCCCCCTGACCCAACGCCGCCGAGCTCGCTGTCGCTTTCCGCTGCCGAACGCCGATCGGGCTCCGAAAAACCAGCCGAGCCATCCGTCACCAGTGGTCGCCGCCTCCCCACCAGCCTACGCTCAAGGGGCTCCCAAGAGTACAAACGGCAGTCTCCCCAACCTCGTCTTCTGCTTTGCCCACGCCGCCACGCGGAGCCGCCCGTCCTCTCGGCCTTGACTTCCGTCTCTTCGCCGTCGCCTGTGCCGAGCAGCGGCAATCTCCATCCCGCGAGCAGCGGCGATCTCCATCCCGCGAGCAGCGGCGACGGCGTCCTGCTGCTTACGCCGCATCCTCGACGGTGAGGACTCGTCCGGGCATCCTCTTTCTGATTTCTCACTACCCACACCTTTTCTCTTTGCCTTAACCTGAGCTTCTCTGCTAGATATGGAAGCTTTTCGCTTTGCTTTAACCTAAGTACTGATAGCAGTTGGTTTCCAGAAAAAAAATCGGGGGTTCATCTATACCCCCATGTCCCAGGCTAGGTCCGTCCCTGATGTATAGAAGCAATTCTGAGCTCATGTGCTAACATTTAATTTCTTCGGTTTAATGCTTCTGTGTGAACATGTAAACCAAAGTTAATGCAACCGTCAAGAGAAATTGTAATTTACATGCAAATCAGATAATTCTTCAGTCCAAAACGTCAATGAGAAGAAAAGAAAACCATTGGCATCCACACTCCACTAAATTAATATCAGGTCTAGACAAGAGCATTTCAGACATTACATATTTAGGATTGACAATCAATCTTCCCAGAATCAGGATTATGTTTGTCAGTGGATTCTTCGGGCAACCAATTCTCAGGGATGCTATGTAGAATCACGATCCTAAACAATCTACAGTTGTGCCAAACAGTGCCATAGTGTTTCAATGTAGTGACTGCTAGAAATGCCAGGCGACTCATGTGAGTTCTTGATTTTCGTAATTCTGCTCAAACTTTTACTTCTAATTGATTCATCTAATTTGGATTTCGGAAATTCTTAAGATTGATGGTGCTCACCTCAAAGAGACTTTTCTTCACATGATCGAGAAAAGAATTTTGTGTTCCTCTTCTAGTGGGAGGGGGAATCACAGTCAGCATTTGCGGGAACTACTTAGACAGATTCAATGCCAGTATCATCTACTGTTATTGTTACTTATTTTTTGTGTTTTATTTGCAAACTATCAACTTTGTCATATGAGTGGCAGTTTCTTATATGATCACTAATTCCCTTTGCGAATTCAACTGTCTCTCATTCATGAGACTAACTTGTTCGGTCTCAGATCTCTCTCACACAGGCTGAATGTCAACTATTTCTGATCAGAAGAAACGGACCTTAGAGGTCCTTCAACAACGGTATGCTGCTACAAAAGCTAAGAAACTGCAAGAAGAACAGCTTAAATGCCAGAAAAGGAACAAAGGTAGTGCGCCCAAGCCCAAGTTTGATGCATCAAGGAAAGGCAAAGCTCCTGAATCCATTCCATGTCAAACTTCTGCTCAGCTTCCTACAAAAAAAGGTTTAATTTTGTCCACCATTTTTTATACAAGCTATTTTTTCCTTGCCAATTTTGCTAATGGTGCTTCTGATCTTAGGTCTAGCAATTTCCAATTCTTTTGCTTCCTCAGGTGCCCCCTAGGCCCTAACCCACGTGGATCTGTGAGTTTTGTGTATGGCTGTTTGACATGTACATTTAAACTTTGTAGGTGGAGAAATCAACCCTGTATACTCTGAACTTTCATTTGGTCTTCATGATAATTTGTTACAAGGAGGCATTTCGGTACATATTCTGTGTCAGATTTCAAAATTAAATTAACAGCAATGAAATAAACTCTAATATTTACTGTGGCGCACCATCATCGTTGTAGGATTTGGACAGCATGGATGTTGTGCACAGTGTTGTTTATGACATAATTCAGAAGGGTGGAGATGCTGGAAAAATTATGAAGGGAGCCAAAAAGCTAAAGCTGGAAAAAGGGATTCTGCTGGACAACTATGTTCATAGGGGTCCTAGATTAGTGGATGCACAAGCAAAATCTTTGTTAATTCATTCAAAACGATCAAAAAGGCACATGTCACTTAAGCAACATAAGAAATGTGGGTCATTTGATTTACAAGAGACATTTTGCAAGTACGTCTTGTTCAGGATTTTCTTGTAGATTGACTCATTTTCTTTTCCTCGATCATAATTTCCTTATCATGGTTTTCTTTCAATGAAAATGAAACTGAATCCCTTGAGAGTAATGATCAAACTGCACTTTATATGATCACTTCAATCTCCACATAAGATTACCTTTGGAGATTATGCAGTTTTTACATATGTGGCTTGCCCTTGCAGGTTTGACCTCTATAGGCCCATGCATGAAATGTGGAAAGAGTACATCAGAGAGCTTACCAAAAGTACACCGTATGGATTCCACACTCTTTTCTGGTTGTTATGTTATAACTGTTCCGCCTTCTGGTTGTTTATTCATTCTTGGAAGAAAGCTTGTTCTGTTATATCCTAAAGCATCAAGGAAAAGAAAAGAAAAGCATTTAGTGTATGAAACTATGAATATTCTGCTGCTAGCCTGCTACCAGTACCTCAACGAACTCTCTAATTTCATTGACCTTTGGCAATTTGTGGTTTCTGTGATAGAATTCTATAGCTGATAATTGAAAGTTATTGCTTTGATTATATTTATTCTGAACACAAGATTTGTTTTATGCCATAGAGTTAGATCATTACACAATAACTATGTGCTGTTAATAAAATTGAATCCTGCCAAAATTCTCATGTCCAGAAACTTTCTTGATTATAGGGACAATCTTTTAGTATCCATCTCAAATAATTGTTGATATCAGTTTTCATTGTATCTATTGAATTAGACAAAGCTCTTAGAGATTAACTGAATATGCTAAACTTACTTCAGAATTATTAACCTATTCAAAGAGTTTGACGATTAAAATCAAGAAATTCAATAATGATCACAAGGTATAAAATAAAACAATAAAAGTAAGGAATCAATTCATCCTTATTTTCCATATTTTTGGTATAAGGTATAACCCTTTTATTATGCCCTTTCTATACCATATATGAGTTATTTATGTGTACTGCCTTCTCCACAGGAAAAAGCAGTTATCTGAAAATCTCCTTTCAGCAGATCTTCACGGGGCTCTTGTAATAGGTGATTTATGTAATTGTAGCTGCATATTCAATTGTTTTTTGTTTCTATTAGTTTCGTCATATTCTCATATGGTTTTTGTGGCATTCACAGTGGCAGAATGCAAATCAGCTTCTTATCAAGGTGTCTGCGGCATCATGATTCGGGAGACTGCAGAGACTTTTGGAATCATATCAGAGGACAATCATTTCCGAGGTAGTTCTTCTTACTTCCTGGTGCAACATTTTAACAGCGTATATAAGGTAGATGCTATTTTTTCTCTAGAAATTGACAGTTGAGAGTTTTAAGTTTTCAACTGACGACCTAATCCCAGTTACTTGTAAATACTGATACATCGTTCTTCTGTAGTTCTTTGATTCTTTTTCCGTATTATGCTAATTGAGCTGTCAAAGAAAATGGGTCAGTTAATATAATAATTTTACAACGGAGAGGTGATCTGTGATGAAAGTATTGTATTGTCCTGTGGGCTATGTACTTGAAATTTCACTGATCGGTACCTCCAGCAACCTGGACTCAAGACATCTGAAATACTCTTGTCAATCAATCCATCTGGTAGCGTCTGCTTTGTTTGCATTGCGAAATATGGTTCTATAGATAACTGCAGACTTGATGGGATTGCTGTCTTTGTGGCTAAATTTGCAATGTTTGAACCTGCAGTTGTGCCAAAAGCTGGGTCAGTTTTCATCCTCCAAGCAGACTGTTGGAAGGTCACGCTGATTGGCGACAAACTGTCACCCAGGGAGAAGCTGAAGGAGAACCAGCGCCAGCAGCGTACGCAGGCACAGATCAGATAGACTTTTCCATACTTCACCGGTTCTAAAATTTGTTGTTTTGCCCCAGCAGAACATGTACAACTTTTAGTTGTTTAGGTGTTTGTCGCTGAAGCTCAATGGCAACATGCCTCTTTTCATCCCTTGTTAGCGACGACCCATGCTTTGGTTTTCTGGCGGATGATCAAGTGGCTGTAAATTGATATCCAGGTGAATGTTTTGACTGGTGATTGGCCTTGAATGATTAATCATTCGTAGCCTGGATGAATGGGTGGATGAAATGAATTGTGCCAGTAGTATTTGAAAGCCGCTGGTCTCAGTGCGTCATTACCAACAATCAGAATCAGAATTAGTCGCTGCTGCCCTCCACGAAAAATTTAACATTTTGTTACTCTAAAGAATGGTACCTCTTCAAATATCATCTTCTTTATTACATTCAATTTTTTGTCACTCTTATCATAAACCGACTATATTTTTACCACTTTACAGCTAGCATGTGCTAACTCACCTGTCAAATGCCATGTCAGCTTCCGTTCCTCCCTCAACTCCGGCCATCCTCACCGGCCTCC
>KE370846.1:16685-34960 GCA_000418225.1 Zizania latifolia
CCCCGCCTCGCTCCGGGTGAGCGACACGTTCGATCTGGTTGCCTTGCCCGCCCGCGCCGGCCATCAGGTCAGGCAGCCTCGTCGGCGTGGCTAACGACGCGACCAGCGCGACGCAGCGTGGCCGGGCGCCGATGCCGAAACACTGCAGCTAGATGCTGATTTGCTCGGTCTGGGCGTCATATCGATGATGTCCAAATTTTACTTGAAAAAAAACGAGACAAAAATTCTACTTGCACCATTTTGTATCACAATTATGTACTCACTCCACCTCAAAATAAATTTATTTGTTAGAGAATTAAGCGATCGCAGTGTTAATTTTCAAATTAAATAAATCATGACAGTCAAATAAACTAGTATGAATAGATTTAGCATACTAGTTAACAGAAATAGCATAACCATGATTTCGCAAAACATGATTAAGAACTGTATTAAAATAAAGCACACGTACTATACGGTAGTAGATGAGGAAGCCACGGCTGATGCAGAAATACTCCTGTTAATGTCAGATCACAGAAGAAAGACTAACGATTCACGTAGACAGAAGACGCGCCGTATTGACGGACATGAGCAATCGCATGGAGCGCTTTCCAAAAACCTTATTCGCTCTCTCCCAGTGCAAGATCACAAGAGCGACAAATCTGAAGACCTGCTCTCCCGTTCGCCTGTGAATGCCAACGTACGGGATATAGTAGACTATGGCGGCGACGCAGTAGAGAGGAGAGGCAAAAACCCTAGCGCATGTTTGTGTTCTGAACTGTTAAGTCTAATTTTTCGAAGGCAACAAATCGGGTATATATATGAGAGCCCACATGATCTCGCGTCACAATCACGATCTCAACCGATTCGGTTTTTATATCCCGAACTTGCCAATTTTCTAAAAAAATAAAACTGCAAAAGGAGACCTTGTCCCCGCAAGGCTAGGAGCCAGATTTTGGTGGACCATTCACGTAGGTGCCGCGTGCCTGCGGAGCCCTGGCCCATGCCTGTGCTTGAGCTCGAGCCCAGCCCGGCGAGCGAGCGCACACGTGTAGAGCTCTCTTTCTCTCCCCCATGCACATAGCTTAGTGGGATTGGAGACAACTCCACTATATAAATTGGTCATCCTTCACCTACACTAGTAATATGGGACTAAATATTTTCACCATCCTCTTGCATGATATGGGTCTTTGAGATTTTATTAGGAATTTCTAAAATATTCTTATGGGCATAGCCTAAATTCCAGCAATCCCCCACCAGATCTCAAATGCCCATTTAGAGATTTGCCTATTTCTCTTATGGGCATAGCCTAAATTGTTAAGTTAAACTTTTGCCTAGAGCTTCAAGCTACACTCATCCACAACTTGAACAATGGACTATGCATTGAATTATAAGTTTTGTGTGAATAAATTTTACTCAAAATCATAACTAGTACCTGGCTGCCAGTAGCCTACCCCGTGTGTGGAGCATATATATCGTACTCCCTGGTCTCTTCATGAGCTTGTTAGAGATCACCCAAGTCACATAGACTACGACGTTTAACAGTTATGCTCATTTAGGTGTATTCTTTCAAGAATGCTCTCTAGGACAGTGTAGGATCATGTGTATGATCATTGATATATGATAAATAAATTGATTTGATATTGATATGTAATGAACAAATTGGTTTTGATTGATTTGAGTGGTCGGGTATTTTGGTCAAGTTGTTGGACACTCAGCTCTCAAGAAATTTCAGCACTTAGCTCTCAGAAAATTCAGCCGTCAGGAAGATACATTACTCGAGAAAATTTAGCACCTGGAAAATTCAGCACTCAGGATTTTAGATCACTTAGATTTTTGATATTCGAGTCAGATCATATGCCTTAAATTGTATATTCAATAAATTCCATGTTTATGATTGATTGGACTGATTGACTCAAGTTAGAAAGAACTTGTGCTCGGATAAAGGATTTCTTAGTTTGTTCATGTGTAGGCATTGCTTGAGGGCGAATCGTGGTTGATGACGGGATCGGAACTAGGCTCGGGGAGGAGCTGAGGTTCAGAATGATCAAAGAAGTCTTGCGAGACTCGAGGCTAGAGGACGCTGCACATGAAGATAATGTTTCTATATGACATACGAGATGTGTGCGAATATGGAAAGAGATGTTTCCATATGGCGTACACGAGATATGTGCGAATATGGAAAGGAGGCAAATTCGGAAAGAGTTAAGATTTGAGGATTTATAAGAGATATGGATTCTTAGTTAGATCAAGACTTTTAAAGTTATTAATTTCATGGCTCATGGTGGCAGCCATGAGGTCTATATAAATAGACTAGAGGGGAGAGCAAAAATTGTATGAGAAGAGACGGATCAAGAGAAAAATAATAAGGTTTAGCCTTTTGCTCTTCCATCTAGGATTTTGGACGTGGTCTTTATGAGGGCTGCTTTGGATGCACCTTGTAAATACTCTTATGTAATAAAGATTCATCTTCAAGCATTAAGGAGTGTGGTATCTTATTCTTTCTTCTTAATGTTCATCGGTTTGCATCGTTTTGGCTTATTCTGTGATTTTACTTTTACTTACAATTTAATTTGAATTGATTCATCCAAAACCTTACTAGGACATTAAGAAAGAGATCTGAAAAGTTTTATTGGTTAATTCCTTATATTTTAGGAGTAATTAAGATTTTAGTTTTTGGATCGGATTAGTCCTATTTTTATGTTGCTGTGAATTTTGAGGGTCATAACTTTTGATTGGGAACTCAGATCTGAGTGAAATCTATCGAGAATGATTCGTATTGAAGTCTAGTTTCTTGTAAGTCTAGTTTCTCATGTTAAAATTTTAGATCAATCCGAGTTATGGATTTAAAGTTACGCATGTTTTGCCATTGTATTATCAGGCTATTTTCAGTGGTCGGAAAATTTTTCAGAGTGGTCGGAAAATTTCAGGCTGGTCGAGAAAACTGGTCTATAATTTTCAGGCTGGTTGGAATTAGTTGTTGGATTTTATTTTAGTTGTTGAATTTGGGGTGCTGCAACCATTCACCCCCCTTTGGTTGCTATGGTTAGTGTGTTTCGATCATACAATTGATATCAGAGCTTGGTTTCTGTTTTCGTTTTAATCTTAACCGATCTCAAAAATCATCATGGTATCCGAGAGGTTTTCAACCAAGCATTATATTTTTTATGGAATTAATTTTTAGCCAAGCATTATATTTTTTATGGAATTGATTTTTAGTTTTAGAAAATAAAGATAGAAGCTTATATCATATCACATGGTTTTGACACATGGAAAAATGTTTCTAAACCATATGATCTACCTACCGACAATCAAGTTAATGATACTAATAAGGCTGCTTTTAAAGCAAATTATAAAGCTTGAAACTTGATTATCAGTAGTGTTGGGTGTTCTGATTTTGATCGTATTTCTCATTTTACTTCTGCGTATGAGATGTGGAATGTTCTTTATGCCTATAATCAGGGCTTCTCTACAATTAAGGAAGTGCACAAAGACATGTATAAGAAAGAGTACATGAAATTTGAGATGAAACCCGGTAAAACCTTGGATGACTACTTTGCTTGCTTTAATAAAAATTTTAGCAATCTTCATTCAGTTGATTCTTCTTATGCTACTAATTATATTGATTCTGAAATTACTAAACATTTACTTAGTGGGCTTTATATGTCGGTTTGGGAGATAAAAGTCACTTTAATTCAAGAGTTGGTGGATATGACTACTCTTAATTTGGAAACTCTTTATTCAAAATTGAAAACTCATGAATTGAATGTCTTTTCACGCAAGATTTCTCATCAATCGATGACCTTAATTTCTTCACCTTCTAATAAGTCTTCTTCTTTTGTATCATCTTCGAGTGTTTTTTTATCAGCTTTAAATGCATTGTCTGATAAACAATTTGAGGAATTTGCAGAGGAATACTTGGCTTTGCTTTCTATAAAAGTCACTAACGCCTTGAACAATGTGAGAAATAGAAGAAGAGGCTTTAATGGTCCTGTCCGATGCTTCAAATGTGGTGAGGCAAACCATATTCCTTTCAACTGTCCTAAGCTCAAGAAATCTTCAAAAGAATTTAAGGAGGACAACAAGCGCCCATCCAAAGAAGGTAAGATAAAAAACCGCAACTACAAGAAGATGGTACATCGAGTCCTTGCCGCCCTCGATCAAGTTGATATGAGTGATGTGGACTTAATGAGTGATGAAAGTAAAGGTGAAGGTAAATGTAAAAAGAATGATCTCACTGGAATATGTCTTATGGCTCATGACATGGTAGGCTCCAGCGAGGATGAACTCTACAGCGATGAAAACAAGATAAAACCTACTTATGAGGATTTAGCTCGTGCTGTTGTTCGTCTTGATAATAAATTGAGAAAATACAATAAGAAAGATCAGAAACATGAATTTATTATTGAATCTCTCAATTATGAAATTAATAGGCTCAAGTCTTTTATTCCTAACGATGATTCATGCAAATTATGTGATGCTTTATAATATGAAATTATTACTTTAAGGAATGTTCATGCTTCTACTCTTCATAAGCTCAATGGTAAAATTGTCAAGAATAAATTTTATTTTGCTATTGGTACTATCATGCTTACTCATGTTACTTTGTATGCTAGTTCCTTGGTAAATGCTTTATATTGTAGAAAATTCAAATAACTTAAGAATATAAAGAATATAAAGAGCCCAACCATTATAAAACATGATTCAACTTCTTGTTCAAATTAGTCATTACTTGAATTGAAACTGAAAGATGCTTATGGTGGAGTTGAACTTTTGAAAAATGACTTGCATACTCATGAAGTATTGTCTTGCTTAAATTATCAAAATAAAAAGGTGTTGCTGATATTTGTAATAATTATGTTGCTTTGACAAAAGAAGTTGATTATCTCTAAAGATCCTTGCAATGTTTTTCAACTGGTAAAAAGAACCTCGATATGTTATTGGATACATCTAAAATAAGCACAAATTATAGAGGACTAGGTTTTGATGCTCATACTTATTTTACTTCTTATCAACCTACTGCAATTAAAGCTCTTCAAAGAGGTAAGATTGAGGTTAAACCTGAACCAAAGCAAACTATTTTTAAATCTGCTAGAGCATTATCAAACTTAGCAACATTACGTGCAGTTGCTTCTACATCTAAAACAACTGAACCGATGAAGTTTAATTGTTCACATTGTGAAAAAGATGGATATTTGGTTTAGTTTTGTTTTAGACTTGTAAGACAACAGAAAAAGAACAACGAAAAATCATTTGCTAAACATAAGTGGCAAAGGTCATTTATAGAATCTAGTAGGGTAGTCAGACCACAACATTTGAAGTGGTCAGGTCGACCTCAATCGGTGGTCTGACCATGTGTTAATCGATGGTTTGATCGACAATGCCATGTTTTAGTAAGAGGTAAAAGTGACACTGGTTTTGCTCGAGGATCTTTGCCTACTGGTGTTTCTGGTCGGATGTCTTAGTGCTAGAATCCTAAATTTCTTTTATTTAATCTCAGTACTATGACCTTGACATCTTCTCTTATGTAGGCTTCGAGAGCAAGGAAGGAGAACGTATGGCTAGTAGACTTCGGATGTTCGCACTATATGTCCGATGACAAAAATTGGTTCTCCTTCCTCACACATGCATCCCGGTCTGAATCATTAACTTTTGGGGATGCTTCTACTAACGTTGTCATTGCTAAAGGTACAGTCAAGGTAAGTGACAAATATATTTTCAAAGATGTAACTCTTGTTGATAATCTAAAATATAACTTGCTTTCTGTATCATAAATAATTGATGAGGATCTTGAGGTGTGTTTTAAAAAATCTGGTTATAAAGTTCTTGATGCCTCCGATGATCTTGCCTTTGAGATTTGACGTTTTGAAAGAGTTTTTAAAGCTGATTTTCATTTACCTTTATCTTCTAAGATTAAATGTCTAGTTGCCAATGATTCTAAAGATTTATTTTTCTGACACCGTAGACTTGGTTATGTTGGTTTTGATCATCTCACTCGTGTTAGTGATTTGGATCTTATTCGTGGCTTACCGAAACTTAAAGATGTTGATGAATTGGTTTGCTCTTCTTGTCATCATGCAAAAATGGTTTCTAGCTCACATGCTCCTATTACCTCGGTTATGATAACTGCACCTGGTCAACTTTTATACATGGTTACTATTGGACCTGCTAGAATTCAATCTATTGGGGAAAGTGGTATGCTCTTATCATTGTTGATGATTTCTCTAGATACTCTTGGGTTTTCTTTACGGTATATAAGGATGAAGCTTTTGGCCTTTTTCGAAACTTAGTTCTTAGATTATCTGTTGAACTTCCTAGAGTACATAGAGCAATTAGAAGCGATAATAGTACTAAATTTAAGAATTCATCTTTTAAGTACTTTTATTCTAAAAAAGATATTGAATATCAGTTTTTTTCACCAGAGTCCCACAACAGAATGGTGTTGTTGAAAGAAAGAATAGAATTTTGGTTGAGATGGATAGGACTATGCTTGATGAACATCAAACTCCTAGAAAGTTTTAGGCTAAAGCAATTTCTGTAGCTTATTGTATTTCAAATAGAGTTTTCTTGCGATCAAAGTTGAGCAAAACTTCTTATCAGATTCGTTATGGACATAGACCTAGTGTTTCTAACTTGGGAGTTTTTGGGTGCAAATGTTTTGTGTTGAAATATGAAAATTTGGATAAATTTGAAGCAAGATCTTAATATGGCATTTTTCTTGGTTATCTCGCTCATACTCGTGGCTACTGTGTACTCGTGCTAGAAACTAACAAGATTGTCGAGACTTATGAAGTCACTTTTGATAAGGCTAGTCCTAGTACTAGACCCGATATAATAGGTATAGGTGCACAGATTTAGAGAGAGGATGAAAACATCTTTGTTAAAGAAAGTGATAATGAAGACAACGATGTGGCTGGTGGTCAGATTAATGTCTGGGTCGGATCTGACCAGTACTTAAAGGCAGTCGGGGAGCAATACCAACTACAAGGAGATGAAGTTTCTGTAACTTCTAATGTTCCACAAGAGATCATTTCGTCCCTTGAAGATGTTGTACAAGACACTTCTAAAGATATTTATGCTCCTTTAAATATTCAACGTCTACATCCTTCTGAACAAATAATTGGTAATCTAAATGAGCGTGTCACTCGTTCTAGGTTTACTTCTCTTGACTCTCATACTCTTTCAGCTTTTGTAGCTTCTTTTGAACCCAAAGATATTTCTCATGCTCTAACTGATGAATCGTTGATTAATGCCATACATGAAGAACTTGAAAACTTTGAATGTAATAAAGTCTGGATTCTGGTTAAACCTACTGAAGGACATAACATTATTAGAACTAAATGGGTTTTCTAAAATAAACAAAATGAGGATGGTGTAATTGTTAGTAATTAAGCTAGGCTTATTGCTCAAGGATTTACTTAGGTGGAAGGTTTAGATTTTAGTGAAACGTTTGCTCTTATTGCTAGAATTGAAGCTATTAGACTTCTTTTAGTCTTTGTTTCATCTAAATGTTTAGATTGTATCAAATAGATGTTAAAAGTGTTTTTCTCAATGGTTTCATTAATGATAAAGTTTATGTTAGACAACCACCTAGTTTTGAAAATCCCAAGTTTCCAAATCACGTTTTTAGGTTGTTTAAAGCTTTATATGGTTTGAAACAAGCCCCTAGAGCATGGTAAGATAGGTTGCAAACTTTTCTGCTTGAAAAAGGTTTTGCTATGAAAAAAGTAGATACATTATGTGGATGATATTATCTTTGGTTGTTCATCTCACTCTTTGGTTTTCTAGTTTTCTGAAACTATATGCAGAGAGTTTGAGATAAGTATGATAGATGAGTTGACGTATTTTTTGGGACTACAAATCAAACAAAGAAAAGATGACACTTTTGTTCATCAGAGTAAGTACCCCAAGGATCTTCTTCGGTATTTTGATATAAAAAATTGTAAGCCGATTTCTACACTGATGGGAGCTAGTTCTACTTTAGTTCCTGATGAGGATGGTGAGCCTGTAGATTAAAAAGAATATCATAGCATAATCGGCTCACTTTTGTATCTCAGTGCATCGAGGCCGGACATTCAATTTTCTATTTGTTTGTACGCTCGGTTCCAAGCTTCTCCTCGTGTTTCATATCGTCTAGCTGTTAAGCGTATACTCAGGTATCTCAAATTTACTCAAGAATTTGGCATTTGCTACTCTAATTCTTTTAGTGTTAGCTTAAGAGCTTTTTCTCATGCTGATTTTGGAGGTTGTACAATTGATAGAAAGAGAACTAGTGGTACATGTCATTTCTTAGGAACATCACTTGTTGCTTGGTCATCTAGAAAATAATCTCTAGTTGCACAATCCACTGCCGAATCTGAATATATAGCTGCTGCTAGTTATTGCTTACAAGTTCTTTGGCATATTTCTACACTCAAGAATTATGAGATTAATTGTGCTCGTGTTCTACTTTATTGTGATAACACAAGTGCTATAAATATTGCTAAGAACCCAGTGCAACATTTTAGAACAAAGCATCTTGATGTTCGATATTATTTTCTTAGAAATCATTTGGAGAAAGATGATGTTATGCTTCTTTTTATTGACACTGAGTTATAATTGGCAGATATTTTCACTAAACTTTTGGATTCTCCTCGCTTTGCTTTTCTTCATAGGGAGCTCGGCGTTGTTCATCCAATGGTTTTGTTTTGAGGGGGAGTTTGCTTTTTCATTTGTATCATAATGCATTCATGTTTATTTTTGTACATTGTTTATATTCAAAATGAAAAATAAAAATAATAAAACAAGGAGCTTTTATTTTTACCTTCAGTTAATCTTCGTGCTTGCTAACAATATCTTATGAAATTTATAGATCACTAGTCTTGCTATCATGTCTTTTAGTATTTTTATGAGCCTATGACATAGTTTTTGAGGGATATGACGCAAGACACATAAATATTCAAGTGAAAGATAAAAGAAATATGTTGTGCTGATCTAGTGGCTAGTTTGAGTTAAATATGCTTACATATGTTCTAGCTGTGTTTATGTCACCATAATAGTGCTTTCAACTTTAGTACTGACAGTACTATGCTCGTGTAATGTCAAAACAATCTATTCTGAATAAAAAATGTCAAAAGAAAAGAAAGTGTGCAAAAGCACAAAAAGTGATGCATTCATAAAAAATATTTTGCCTAGGTCGTCGCACGAGACTACTTATCATCTTATTTTGATATAAACTTGGAGATAATCATAGATGACAAGACCATTAAAATAGAGACTGCTTGTGTGTGCAAGAACCTCATAATAGGTCATGTGACCGAAGCTCAGGTGGCATCATCTATCTCTGGATAGTGGTCGCTGTGCTGAGATAGGCACTTGTGAAAATTTTATACAAAAGTTGCATATATTAAATATGAAATTTTCAATGTCTATGAATTGCACTTTTAAGAGCATTAAGCGCTGTATTGGTTTTATGGACATGGCTGAATCGTGTGTGAAGTATTTATATTAGATTGATCCTAATGAAAGCTAACATTATAAATCATTGAAATCATACTATTTTAGTGCTGATTTGAACTTGAGAATTATGGCTTAGTTTTATCTTCAGGCTTTTAGGCTTGATTGTTAGCTAGTTGATCTATCTATTTTATTTGCATTATAACCTTGTCATATGGGTTGCTTTAGGTACACTTCAAAGCTCTCAAATCAAGAAATCAAAACGTTAGTGTTCTCATGATAATTTCTCTCTTTTGCTTTACTTGATGAAATCATTGTCAAAGAGGGAAAACTTAAGGGGAGAAAAGCTTGCAGTCAATTTTCGAGGGAGAATTATTTCTTTGTGCTTGTGCTTTCGAAAATCAAAAATTCCTTTTGTGCTTTCTAATGGTGTTGCCAATGTGTTCATCAAGGAGGAGATTGTAGGATCATGTGTATGATTATTGATATATAATGAACAAATTAGTTTGATGTTGATATGTGATGAATAAATTGATTTTGATTGGTTTGAGTGGTCGAGCATTTTGGTCGAGTTATCAGGCACTCAACTCTCGGGAAGCCCTCAGGAAAATACATCACTCGAGAAAATTTAGCACCCGAAAAATTCAGCACTCGGGATTTTGGATCACTTAGATTTTCGATGTTTGAGTCGGATCATATGCCTTAAATTGTATATTCAATAAATTCCATGTTTATGATTGATTGGACTGATTGACTCAAGTTAGAAAGAACTTGTGCTCGGGTAAAGGGTTTCTTAGTATATTCATGTGTAGGCATTGCTTGAGGGCGAATCGTGGTTGATGACGGGATCGAAGCTAGGCTCGGGGAGGAGCTGAGGTTCAGAATGATCAAAGAAGTCATGCGAGACTCTCAGGCTAGAGGATGCTGTACGTGAAGATAATGTTTCTATATGACATACGCGGAATATGTGCGAATATGGAAAGAGAGGTTTCCATATGGCGTACACGGGATATGTGCGAATATGAAAAGGAGGCAAATTTCGAAGAAGTTAAGATTTGAGGATTTGTAAGAGATATGGATTTCTAGTTGGATTAGGACTTTAAAAGTTATTAATTTCATGGCTCATGGTGGCAGACATGAGGGGTATATAAATATACTGATGGGGAGAGCAAAAATTGTATGAGAAGAGACAGATCAAGAGAAAAATAATAGGGTTTAGCCTTTTGCTCTTCTATCTAGTGTTTTGGACGTGGTCTTTGTGAGGGGTGCTTTGGATGCACTTTGTAAACACTCTTATGTAATAAAGATTCATCTTCAAGCATCAAGGAGTGTGGTATCGTATTCTTTCTTCTTAATATTCATCGGTTTGCATCGTTTTAGCTTATTCTGTGATTTCGCTTTTACTTGTGATTTAATTTAAATTGATTCATGCAAAACCCTACTAGGATATTAAGAAAGAGATCTAAAAAGTTTCGTTGGTTAATTCCTTATATTTTAGGAGTAATTAAGAATTTAGTTTTTAGATCGGATCAGTCCTATTTTTACGTTGCCATGAATTTTGAGGGTCATAACTTTTGATTGTAAACTCAGATTTGAGTGAAATCTATTGTGAATGATTCGTATTAAAGTCTAGTTTCTTGTGTTAAAATTTCAGATTAATCCGAGTTATGGATCTAAAGTTACGCTTGTTTTTCCATTGCACCATCAGGCTATTTTCACTGGTCGGGAAATTTCAAGCTGGTCGGGAATTTTCAGACTGGTCGTGAATTAGTTTTTTATTTTGTTTTAGTTATTGATTTTGGGGTACTACAACCATTCACCCCCCTCTGGTTGCCATGGTTAGTGCGTTTCGATCTTACAGACAGCATCTTTGCTAATTAAAGCCAACATAATATATTAAGGCATAAAGCCAACCTGCCTTACAGCATCTGGGAGTATCGCAATTTCACTTAGAGAGGATTAGGAATTACTCTTCTTAGTTAACCAATAACTTGTTTTCCCCAAGTCCTAATTTACGAGATCTCCGATCACATAGGTTGGGTTACTCTATGGCAACTCATACGGGTCTCATGCCCAGCTTTCTCGATGCATTTTCTATCACTTTCTGTGATAGCCCTTATGTAAAGGCATCTGCCAAGTTTTTCTCTGTTTGAATATAAGTCACACTTATTACTCCGGAGTTTCTCAACTTCCTAACTGACTTCAATTGACTTTTAACATGTCTTGATGACCTTGCATTGTCCTTAACATTGTTCACTTTGACTATCACAGTTTATAAGTATAGCCGGCACTGGTTTTTCAATCATAGATAAGTCCATCAATAGCTCACACAGCCATTCCGCCTCAGTAATTGATGTGTCTAAAAGAGTGAATTCTGCTTCTATGATCGACATACGAATATAGTATAACTCCTTCGCCCCCACCATGTCGATAGTATAAACATCTATCAGCCTTGTTTATGACAAAGATCATAGAAGTTAAAGTTCTGTCAAACTTATCATGCCACTGCTTAAATTTTTATTTTAGGCCATATAAAGACTTTAATAATTTACACACTTTGCTCTTTTGACCCTTTACTACAAACCCATCAGGTTAATCCATGTAGATCTCCTCATTCAACTCTCAATTCAAGAAAATTATCTTTATGTTATTTTGATGAACAATAAGACCATATGAGGCAGCCAGGGAAAGTAATAATCTAATAGTGGTTAGCCTAGCGATAGGTGAGTAAGTATCAAAAAAGTCTTCGCCATTTTTATATGTAACCTTTGACCACAAGCCGAGCCTTTGCCTGGATTTGCTGAGGAAGGACTTGCAAGGCATTTTCTTCAGAAGCTATCTTCTCTCGTACCTCTGCAAGCCTTGTAATCAGATCGGTCTCCTCCGCAGTCAGTTGTGCTAAACGAGAAGAAGTGGCCGATGACTCATCAAGTAGACGGTCCAGATCCGTCTTCTCCTGAACAGCAGCAGCACTATCAGCTTGGGCAGCATCCAGCTGCAACCTCTAGCTCACCCTATCGGCCATTCTTTGTTGAGCTCTGGTAAACAAGAGCCAATGAAACTCTAGGTTGGCGGTCGGCATCAGCACGTCGAGAAGCTCCGTGGGGAGATGATCCATAATATCTTTGAAACGTGCCCTTATCGGACCCGAATCATTCACCAAGCTCTCAATAGGATCTTCGAGCCGATTTTGGATGTCCGATAGAACCTCTTTAACTTCAGAAGTTAGTGGAGCGCTAGCTGGCTGGGGGCACCAATGACTTCTTCGTCTTGCAGATAAAGACTAATATCGAAAGGAAACTTTTGGGCAAATGACTGAATAAAAATAAAGACAGGGGGTAAGACAGAGGTTAGTGCAGTTGAAACGAAAGCATCGAAAAGATGCTTACATCGGCTGCTTCAGCACGATAAGGGACGAACGTAGCGTCGGCGACCGCAAAAGGATTACAGGTTTCCTCGGCTATATTCCCACCATCGACGTCAACGGTATGGCTGCTGGCTACGCCCTCTTCTTCTTCAATATCAGCTTGAGGGACAGGAGCGTTGGAGTCCTCCACAGCAACAGAGGGAGCGGTCGCCAGCTGAAACATGGGATAAGGCCAATGTTGATATTATGAGATGAGCACGATCGAGAGATTAGGAGGTACCTAGGGAATCGAGGTATCGGCATCAGCAGCAGCAGCATCGGTCGGTATATCATCGTCAACAGCAGCATCGGCCGGCATATCATCGTCAACAGCAGCAGTGGCCATGGCATTAATATCGTCTGTAGTAGCGGCTGGGACGACGGTGGTGTCAGGAACGACGGCCGAAGTATCGACTTCAGCAGCAGCGTCAGCCGGTGTATCGATGATAGTGAGAACAGGGGTCGATGGCTGAGAGAAGGAGATGGGAGAATGATAAGTATTGGAAAAGTAATAGAATGAGACAACGTCGCGAAGATGCAAACCTGAGCAAGAGGCAGTTCTACGATCTCTTCGACAATGAGGAGAGGCACTTCAGGCAAAACAGGGGACATCGGCTACAGAGCCAAGGAAATGGGACAATAAGAATGTAAGCCAAGGACTTCTACAAAGAACAAAAAGACATACCGGGGGTGGCAGAATCAGAGCATTGGTATCGGCTGGGCACCTGATACAGCATGAATGATTCATAGACTAAGATGTCGGACCTAACCGATGAAGCCTTAGATTTACTAATCAATACATGTTTGGCGGAACTTACCTCTCGCAGGAGATCGAAGCGATGCAGCCCCGCGAGAGAGCAAGAACTTGCCAGTGGCAAGTTTGGCGATGCGCCGAGAGTTGTTTGTTGATCTGTTTGATGATTCTAAACTAAACCTAAGCGTTACATATTTATAGTCCGAAGACTTACTGTCCTACATGGATACGACTGCAATTGAAAAATCTATCTTTCCTTTTTATTAGCTTCTTCGTATCTTTATCCGATCAAATACGCGTATTATGGTTGGGCTTCACTGACCATGCTTTGACCGGATTCCTTGATTTCCATGGGCTGTGCCGAAACTGTGTTGGGCTTGGGCTTTTCTAAATTTTGCTGTTAACACAAGCCTAACCTTCTTCTTGAATACCCACTTACAACCCACATATTTATAATCATAGGATCATTCAGTAAGTTCTCACGTACCATTAGATAGAATCGAGTCCATCTCATTATGGACAGCTTCTTTCCAATCATCTGTATCCAGAGAAGCATATGCCTTAGCAATGGTCATAGGAGTGTCATCCATAAAGTACACAATGAAATCATCACTAAAGGATTTTGCAACCATTTGTCTCTTACTCCTTCTAGGAGCTTTACTGTCATCCGCCTCAAGGATTTCCTCAAAATGAGTATGTTGTTCAGAAGACTCGAAATTAACAGGTGTATTATGTTTAGGAATTATCTCAGTAGAAAATCTAGCAGTGTTATGCATATCTTTAATAGAAAACATATTCTCAAAGAATATTGCATCATGATATTCTAAAATAATATCAACATGCATATTAGGCACCTCAGATTTTACTACTAAAATTCTATACGCAATGCTCCTCTGAGCATAGCCTAGAAAGATATAATCTATTGTCTCAGGCCCCAACTTGCGTTTCTTCACGATTGGAACATTGACTTTCACCAAACACCCCAAGTGTGCAAGTAAGAAAGTGATGGTTTTCTCCTAATCCATACCTCATATCGAGTTTGTTCTTTATTCTTGTTTGGAACTCTATTCAAGACACGACATGCAGTCAGTAAAGCCTCCCCCACCGTGCCTTTGATAAACTGGCTGTAACTAACATGGCGTTAACCAAGTCTGTTAGCGTGCAGTTTTTCTTCTCGGCAATCCTATTTGATTCGGACAAATAGAGATGTGTCCTCTAATGAATAATACCGTGTTCCTCACGGAATTAATCAAAAATTTTGGAAAAATATTTACCACCACGATCTGACCTTAGACGTTTGATATTTCTCTCTAGTTGCTTTTCAACTTCGGCCTTATAAATTTTAAAGTAGTCTAATACCTCATCCTTAGTTCATAATAGATAAATATAACAAAATCTAGACACATCACCAAGTAATGACATGAATTATCTCTTTTCACCCTTTATCAACACACATTCATCTCGCAAAGATCAAAATGTATGAGTTTTAGAGGTGCTAAGTTTCTCTCCTCAGCCACCTTGTGAGGCTTCCGAGGTTGCTTTGATTGCACAAACAATGACACTTAGAACCTTTGGCAATGGTGAAAATTTAGAATTAAACACAAGCTGAAAAGTCAAGACATCAAACATAAATTAACGTCACATAAACATGAGTGCCAAACACTCGCATCATCATTAACACTGCCACAAATATGGTTCACTGACTTATTACTAAAATGTGAAAGGGAAAAGCGTAACAGGCCTCCGCAATCATAACCTTTACTAATGAATTATCCATGTTTCGACATGACTAATTTATTGGACTCTAAAACTACCTTAAACCCATCCTTAGATAGAATGGAACCGCTCACAAGATTCTTATTGATAGTAGGGACATGCTCAACGTTCTTTAGCTACACGATCTTTCTTGAAGTAAACTTTAGATCTACCATGCTAACACCATAAACAGAAGTATGTTACTCATTCCCCATTAGGATGGAAGAATTCTGGACGGCCTGAAAAGAAAAAAACAAGGAGATGTTAGCACACATATAAACATTGGCCACGGTATCAAACTGCCAGCTAGTACTTTGAAAGAATGAAAGAACAGTAGGTAGAATACCATACCCATCATCTGTATTGCCCATGGTCACCATGTTGACATTCTTAGCCCTTTGTCCTTTGCGGTCTACGTGATCAGGACAATCCTTAGAGAAATGCCCCAGCTCAGCGCATGTGAAGCAATTTAACTCAGCTTTATTTTTATTCTTCTTCTTGAAGGTAGTGGTCTTCATAACCTTGGTAGGCTTATTTTTCCCTTTGCTCTTGCTATGTAGGGACTTCTGCACCATATTGGCGCTAGTCTGGCCCTCGCCTCCTTTATCAGAAGCGTCCTTTGCCTGAGATTTCTCTTCAACATCAAGAGACGCTATTAGGTTTTCAACTGATATCTCATGTCTTTGATGTTTCAGAGTAGTGGCAAAGTTCCTCTATGAAGAAGGTAACTTTATAATTATGCAGCCAGCCATAAACTTGTCGGGTAGAGGACACTTAACGAGGTCAAGTTTCTTCACAATGCACACAACCTCATGAGCTTGTTCCACCACAAAATGATTATTCACCATCCTGTAATCATGGAAACTCTGCATAAGGTAAAATTCACTGCCTGCATTTGATGCACCATATTTCACAATCAGAGCATCCCATTACTTTTTTTATATCTGTTATAGTGATATAAACATCACATAAATGATCAGATAGCATGTCTAGAATGCATCATATGAAGAGATTATTACCCTCTACGAACTTCTTTTGCTCATCAGCAGAAAGTTCACCTTTAGGTTTGCCAAGTTTCGCTTCCCATATATTCATAGTAGTAAGTCATAGACGGACCTTTGCTTGACATCTCTTAGGTTGTGTTTGGTTCAGCTTTTCCAACCAGCTTTCTGACCAGAAAGCTGGAAGCTGAACCAAACAAGTCCCAGGACCAACCAACTTGTTCAAAAGCAGTAGCTTTTTCATAGTATAATCTAAAAGCTGGGGGACTCCACCTTTCATAACTTCTCAGTTCAACTTTGAACAAAAATTACCCACCATGCCATTACAACATATCAGTTCATGTAAAATTTAAAAAGGAAATTTTTTAGTAAAATGTATCATTTTAGTGTAATTCAAAAATGTATAATTTTAATATAAACATTATAAAATTTTATGATTACAAAGATTTACATGCAAAATTGCATATTAATAATGTAACCAAATATTGTAGCTACCAAAACATAAATCCACAGCTATTGCAACTGAACAACTTCTTAGCTTTTCCATAACTCACAGTAGCTTTTTCATAGCTCACAGCTCACAGCAGATTTTTCAGAATTTACAACTCTACCAAACACACCCTTAAAATGCACACCAGAAAATTTTTCTCGCCTTAGCGCATCGACAAAACTAGCCATTAAACAAGTTACAGATTGCCTAAAATAAGGTTGTTGGATTGTTGGAGGATTAGGCATTTGCAGTATTAATTTCTAAATTAAATAAATCATAACAGCCGAATAAACTAGCATGAGCATATTTAGCATACCAGTTAATACGAACAGCATAACAATGATTTCACAAATCATGATTAAGAACCATATTAAACGTAGCACACGTATTGTACGGTAGAAGACGAGGAAGCCACGACTAATGCAGAAATGCCCCTCTTGGTGTCGGACCACAGACTACGGTGACTGACGATTGACGTGGATGGAAGGCGCACTGTGTTGACGGACGTCAGCAGTCACGTGGAGCGCATCCTAAAAACCTTATTCGCTCTCTCTCAGTGTAGGATCACAAGTGCGATAGGTTCTGGAGACCTGCTCTCCTATTCACCGATGCACACCGACACATGGGATAGAGTAGACTATGGTGGTGGCACAGCAGAGAGAAGAGTCAAAAACCCTAGCGTAGGTTTGTGTTCTGATCTGTTAAGTCTAATTTTTCGGAGGCTACAAATCGGGTATATATATGAGAGCCCGCATGATCTTGCGTATTGATTGCGATCTCAATCGATTCGGTTTCCATATCCCGGACTTGTCAATTTTCCAAAAGATCAAAACTACAAAAGGAGGTCACGTCCCCGCAAGACGAGGAGCCAGATTTTAGCAGGCCATTCACACAGGTGCCATTTGCCCGTGGAGCCCCAACCCGAGCCCGACCTAGCCTAGCGAGGCGAGGCGAGCGAGCACGTGTGTGTGGAGCTCTGTTTCTCTCCCTAATGCACATAGCTTAGTAGGATGGATACAACCCCACTATATAAGTTGGTCATCCTTCATCTATACTAGCAATATGGGACTAAAGGTTTCCACCATTCTCTTATATGACATGGGTCTTTGAGATTTTATTAGGAATTTCTGAAATATTCTTATGAGCCTAGCCCAAATTTCAGCAATCTCCCACCAGATCTCAAATGCCCATTCAGAGATTTGCCTGTTTCTCATGCTGTTTGATATACTAGTGTTTCAGCGAGAACTGTTAAGTTGAACTCTCATCTAGAGCTTCAAGCTACACTCATCCACAACTTGAACAATGGACTATGCCTTGAATTGCAAGTTTTGTGTGAACAAGTTTTACTCAAAATCATAACTAGTACCTGGCTGCTAGTAGCTGAGGAGTCATGGTATGAACCATGAGGTGATGAGTGCTTGTCAACCGGGTGATGAAGATTGCACGATGAGGATGAAG
>KE370846.1:60633-86419 GCA_000418225.1 Zizania latifolia
CTAGATCGGTATATGGTATGCCGATCTAGGGTCGATCGGCCTAGATCAGCACACCAAGTGCCGATAGAATGTCAATTTTACAAATTTTGAAATCCACGTATCAAATTTAAATTTTTTTTAAGAATTGTATTATTTAAAAAAAATCACATGTCAAACCATACAAAAGTTCATTACACGATGGCATCTCTACAAGGGTAATATCAACTCATAGTATCTATGGGTAGTGTCTTAGATGAAAAAGAAAGTAAAATATCATCCAAGACACCACCTTCCTAATGAATAGTTTCTTCAAAAAATATTTTTATCTAATCATCTATCTTCTCTCTCCTTTCTATTCCAATCAACTCCTTTGTTTTTCTTGGTTCTCGTGAAGAGCTGGTTTTTTGAATGAGACCTAGTTTTCATGATTTTTCCTCTCTCTCCTTATTAACTTGCTTGTCACATCAGCTTTTTGTTTACATGGCAGCCTACTTAATACCATAGACACTAGGTGACATAGAGAGTTGGAAATACGCTTACATCGAACGCTCTGTTTCCTCTGCAATTTAGGTGCTGTTTGGTAGGATTATTAGGACCGAATCATAACGTCCAAAATATGCATCAAACTGTAAAAAATAATTCATACTAAATTTTGAGAGAATTTATTTTTCTTTTTTAATATAGGAGAGACCACATATTGATTCTCATGAAAGTCTGGCAAAACATTGATTTGCGAGAATCCGATAACAAAAATTGAAAATACATATATGACTATTTATACATAATTAAAATATACTAGTATATCATACAATATAAATAATTTATATTTATATTATTTATATTTATATTTATATAGTTTTAGATTGTATAACATAAACCATTATATATATAATACAATCCAAAACACCGGTATAATGGTCATTTTACATTTGTTTCGTATAATGGTCATTTTACACGGTTATCTTTTTTACAATAATTAGAATCTAGTTAGTCACCTAGTTAAATGATTTTATAGTTTAATCTAATTTATTATAAAATCACTTTTAAAAAATTATAATCCAAAATCACATACTAAACATACCTTTGGTCCATATGTGCGAAAAAAATGTGCTGGATGACACAAACTTGGGGCTTGGGCTGTTTTTTTTTTTGCGAGAACTTATTTTCAATTTTGAATTTCGAACGCGGAAGTTTTTCCTAATTCTTGCGAGACACAATCTGATACCGAGGAAACCAGTGTACAGAAATCGTGTGAAAGATCCAGAAATCAATCCAGTTCGTTGCTGCCTTTGCCTTGCTTGCAGGGCGTAAGCATGGAGCGGGAGCACGAATCAAAGCAGGGTTTGAACTGGTTTCATAAACACACATGTCACTGGCTGATAGAGACGTCGCCGGAAGAAGAAGAAGAGGAGCTCGAGCCACAAGTCAACTGGACGATGGACCAGCTGACTGCAATGCAAGCTAGCTAGTCTCCGCGATACTTTTCCAATCTCTGACCATACGATCCAAGGGCACATCCGAGTCAACACGCACAGAATCACAGAAACTATATCGCTCGCTCGATCGATCGTGACGTGCGCGTATCCCAATTGATCTTGTGCATACTGGTATTCCCTCAGTCCCACGAATTGATTTTTCGCATTTCTTAGGTCTTATTTGGATCCCATAAACTAATAGTTAGCAACTAAAAATTTGTTTTAATATATTTAAACAGTATAACTAATTGGTGAACTAACTATTAGCTCCTTTACTAACTAATGGTTAGCCCATTAGTCCACAAAAGTGAACTAATTTGAGCTAATAGGGGTCCTTCACTATTCTGCCCCCTATACTGCTATAGCACAAGTATTGTAGCAGGTGTAAAATTAACTTTAGACATTTATTAGTCCAAAGTATCTAAACAGGTATGAACTAATTTTTAGCCAACTAGTTGTTAGCTAGCTAACAACTAGTTCTAGCTATTAGTTAACTAACTATTAGTTTTAGTCCATCCAAACGAGGCCTTAATTATGTCAGCGTCACCGAGAAACGGCTTAGTTGTCTTTTATTAAGGCCATATTTGGATCCCATGAACTAATAGTTAGCAACTAAAAATTAATTTTAGTCCATTCAAACAGCGCAACTAATTGATGAACTAACTATTAGCTCCTTGACTAACTAATGGTTAGCCCATTAACCAACTAACTATTAGCTAGCTAACAAATAGCTCTAGCTATTAGTTAGCTAACTATTAGTTTTAGTCTATCCAAACGGGCCTAATTATGTTTGATCTAGTTTCTAGATGAATTGATTAGATGGTGTGCCTTGTTAGCGAGAATACAATAATTATGCGTGGATTAATGAAAGAAAAGAAGTTAAAAATTATTTTGTATGTCACAGAATGTAGCGGCTTTTATAGTTTAAAATTTATCCTAAATGTAACAACTTAGTACTTATATAAGATAACTTTTATCTCTAAAGTATCTATATTACTCTCAAACTTAACTACTAATTACTCCACCTAATCACTTTTAACTTCACACTCACTCACCTAACTCTCCAAGGAAACTCTCATTCATCCTAAGGAGAGTAGTATGGTTTTTTACTCATCTCCTTAATAGATATGTCTAAGTCTAAAACTTCTATATTTTAAGATATAGAGAATCACTATTTGTGGTACCGAGAAGATAGGTACACATTATTCAGCTAGCAATACAGTTGTCTTAATGCTCCAACAAAAATAGTATCTATAATATTAAATAAATAGTATAACACATAATATAAAGGAAAAAATATACTTTACTACACTGTACAATAGACGAAGTTTAGATAACCCCCTAACAATTTTTGTTTATTTAACTCCTTCATTTTTTGAAACAGTTCATTTTTCACATTTACCTGCTGACTGTATCCGATTTTGCTGACGTGGACGACAACAATCCGGTATTGCACTTAATGGACACATCATGTGACGCTGACCGGCAGGTCCCACATGACAGTGAAACAGAGCCGACTGTGAAATAGAGCGGGAGGGAGGCGTTGGTGGGCACACGACACGCAGGAGGCCGGTGGGCGCGCGGCATGTGGCAAGGGTATGGCGAGAGGCCGTCGGAGGCACGATGGGAGGCGGATGGGCTCGCAAAGTGTGGGCGTGCGGCGTGCGGGAGGCATCGGTGAGCGTGAGGCGTGCGGCCGGAGGCCACTGGAGGCACGGCGAGAGGCACACAGGGGCGTGACGTAAGGCTGGCGAGGGCGCGGCATGCAGCGGTGGCGTGGCGTGTGGTGGGAGGCCTGTGGGGGCACAGCGCAAGGCTGGGGCGTGGCGTGGGCGTGAGGGGCAGAATGTGGCCCTTAGATCCGAGTGCTGCTGTGGCTGTGCCCAGTCACTACTCAATCACTGTTTATCTCCACGAGAAGAGCCTAGTTAGCACGCACGTCACTGTCCAATCTGCAAAACCAGTTTAAAAGAAATAGAATACTCCAACATGCAACATAGAAAGAGAAAATATTATAGTTTGCACAACTTTGATGCACTATACTGACGAATACATGAGAGCCAAGTATGCATGCGTGGGTGATTGGGTGCACACTATGAGAGAAAGGCATTAAGCCTAGCTAGCACATTAAACACTAGACATAAATTGATATGGAGACCAAAGAGAAATTCAATCCACTACGGTGGGCTTTTTGGATATAAAGATGTGGTAATGTATGACTATAAAGTCTAAACTGTCCCATGTTAGAGTGTAAATGTATAGGCGATGGTAAATATGTCGTTGCTGTCACACCAACTTTTTAATTAACATGCCAAGCTATTTCATAATCCCTCCATCCTAGACTTAAATATTAGCTATTCTCCAATATAATAGTAGAGTGGAGAAATAACTTAATTATCTCTTATTAATTTTGTAGCTATAATTTGTAGGAGTGTTGGTTATGTTGTGTTGATTGGTTAGTCAAAGCCTATTATTTATGTATACATTAATCAAAGGAAACATGTAAAGCATGTCTTTGTGGGATGGCGTAAGTATTTATGTATATAATGTACACACTAGCATCAATCCTTTTAAGGCAAAAGCACATCTTTAATTACATTTAACTTTATCATCCAATATGTGAAATCAGTTTCTAATGGAGAGCGGGTAGCCCGATCTTCCGCTAGGTGGAGGATAAATAATGATTTGCGACGAAGAGACTGAACCCCTGCAATCGCAGCATCACTTCTCCTCTGGTTATCAACCGAGCGTAGACCGATTGACCTCACCACGAAGGCTAATCCTTGTCTGTGAATCGAAGAACACAAGTAAGAACACAGAAAACGCAATTGAAACAGGGAAATTCAATTGGAATCTGTGAATTGGGGTTCACTTACAAGATCGATGGTGCAGTAGCTGTCAAAGCAATATGTAAATAAACCCAAGAAACTCTAGATGGATGCTACTACACCTTATATACTTATTCTAAACGCACCCTAATGGGCTCAACTAGGTATACAGCCTAAAGGCTCAATAAGACAACAAAACAACACTGTGACAGATTCTAGATGCCATTGAAAAGATGCCGAAGTTAGCTTTCTGTGCATATGTGGAACGTTGAAAACAGAGTCCAGATGTGGCCTGGGTGGCGATTTTAGTGCATGCTGTTCCTGGAATTCGAGATGGACTCAAGCTAAAAGTGAATTGGACTTTCAACTCAACTTATATGCCCTTGTTGGTCCTTCTCCTTCTCTTTTCTTATATCCATGTGCTTCTTGGTCCTCTTCATAATTTCTATCAATAATATCATCATTAGATAGCAATCTATTCTCAAAGTCACATAAAGAGGTAAGAACGCGTCCACCTATAGATATAATTGTCGTACTCGAGCTCTAGTGATAGGATCTTACATAGCCACTTGAGGAGTCTTCTGTGTATCCATAGGAGTGATGTCCTTATTAGTTTCTATCCATAAAATGAGATGACTTACGGAAAACTCATGTTTTTCCTATTCCAATAGGTAAAACTAATGAAGAAAAGGGAAACGAATATGTGATCCATGAAGTGATATTTCTTGTTCAAGTACACAAAAATAACCACTTAGTGGTAACTAGTATGACCTAAAACATTCAATTTGGCACATTAAGCCGATGACATGGTGTTTGGTTTGTGACAAATTGTGCTCCATTGTCATATTGTTAGAGCCTCAATATGTTACTACTTTCATCCACCATAGAAGATAACCCCACATCTCTCACAATTATTAAACCATTGTAGCTTTAATAAAAATCATGGTTTTCCTTATATCAATATGTAAAATTTATGAACAAGACATATATCGATGTGTATTCTTGTTGACACCAGAATTTGGCACTATCGGCAAAGCAACGAACGTCCCTGGATTAGCACCGATATCTGTGTAACTCTACGAGTATATCAAGTCCCGAACGTTGCCCTATAATAGGAAATAGATAAGATTTTCTCGTAGTTATCCATAAGCAGGGAAATTCTGAGATTTGTTATAATTCGGATAGGATTCCATTAAACCCACGGGTATAAATATGTGCACCCGGTGACCTTGTAAACTATCTCAGGATCAATATATTCAATTTCTATTCGGCACATCGCCAACTTTTAGGAGTAGAGATAATGTAGTTTTTTCTCAGTGAATTCCTATCTTGGGTTGGGCTGCATCGATTTAGTTTGATCTCTAACAAGAAGCAAGTTTTGTTATATGGCAGATGCATCTGTTCAACTAAGACTTTCTCGGTTCAATCTAATATTTTGGTTGAGTTCGTGCGTTTGTTAGTTATCCTGATGTGTTGGCTCTATCTAAGGCTATATTGCTTCAATCTCTTAGTTAGATCCGATCTATCCATCACGTGTGCACCAGATCTATTGGCGGGATAGACTCTTCTTGTTACCTTCGAACTCATACTGTCTCGGTTTAGTCCAATCTATTAGGTTGTTATTAGTAAGATGGGTTCTATTAAGTCGACAGGTTCGGTCCATCATTTCATCGGGGTTCTAGCCAATGAGATATCATAGTTCTGAGAGCTTCATCGCGTTCCCAGCTGATTGAGTTATCCCAACTCCTAGCATGCATCGGCTGGTGGTAAGAATCGGCATCGGCTTATCAACTGATTGGGAGCTTACTATGCAATGGATGCTTTTTGGGAGCTTAGCCGATATGCTATTTCCTGCACTCATGCGTGTTGGATTTTAGCCGATACAGTGTTATCGGTTGACGTTGACATCAGCCCATCAGCCGATACGTTCAGGACAACCAATATTTCTAAATCTTATCAATTATAAGATCAAATTAACTGGCACGCCTACGAACCTCAAGATTAAGGATCTACACTAGAGCTAAGTAGACTCTTTTAGGCTTTTGAGTGTGAAGGTGCAAAGATCCCTGTGCGATTTTTGCGTCAACAATTCCATGAGATAACCCTTTCCCTATTCAACTAAACAAATATTAACCATGAGGATCACTTTAAACAAAAAATGATATCTAGCTTGCAATACACATTCAATATTCTCGAAGCATTCAACCCAACACATAAAATAGGAATATCTTAAAGATATGATGATCATAGTATGTTCCAACTGCCATATCAAATATTGGTAACAACTACAAATGGCCAATAGAGATATGTTCACTCTAGTACAATAAAAGACATCAGAACACATTTGGTGCACCACTGGCATGTGGTTGGAAGCCTTAGTGTGTTACTACTTGTATCCACCAAAAACACAACACCACATCCCCCACTACTGTTAAACATTGTTGCCTTTGGATACATTATTGTTTTTCCTTGTTCCAACATAAAAAATCTATGGAAAAGAGAGAGATGGATGTGTATTCCATAATATGATACTTCTATGTTCAACCATCAACATTTATCCATGGGTTCACATTAAACAACATGAAAATTATCTTTCAATACACATTCAATTATGTTAAGTACTCAATAAGCATATTAAATAGCAAAATCCTAAATATATGCTAATCATATATGTTCCACCTAGTATATTGAACATCAACTATGGTTATAAGAGGTAGTAGATATATGTTTACTCTAGTACATCAAAAGGAGTCAACACAACTCCATTGCCTGCCCCTAGAGGCCCACCTATTGGTGTCTAGACAAAGTTGGCAAAAAGGCCATAGGGCCTAATGGATGTCACAAAGCCAAAGGTGCCCTTCTGCAGGCCACACTGTTACACATGCCATGTGGGCGTATTATGGAAAGTTGGTGTGGGCTATTCTAATGTCCATGCCACACGTTCGCTTGTAGGATAATAGTAGATATCTAGCGCTTTACCATAAATGGAAAGGAGTGTGAAGGACGAGGCAAGGTGACACAACTTATCATAGCAAATTAGATGCATTATCGGTCAGCTCGATCCCTGAGCTCGACATCCACAATGCTACATGGGCTATGTGGATCCCTCTCTCATGAAAGGCGCAGTGTAGGGTCCTAGGCTGGTGCTCGAGGCACCCATGTCAGGGCCTTGCACTTCTTCATGGAGGCCCGCAATGGTCGTTGGTGCACGAGAACTGGGTGATGTTGTAGAAATTCACCTTAAGCCCATGATGGTGGGGACCCCTAGTCCTAGATCACAGACAACTATCATTTCTAGCTATTGCAATTGATCAATGTGCTAGGTAGAACATCTATGATTAGCATATCTTTAGGATTTTGCTGTTTAATATGCTCATTGAGCATTTGAGAAGAAGGAAAGAGATATGGATATGTATTCTAAAAGGTGTCCTTGCATGTTCAACCATGCATTTAAAATTTAACCACTTGGGTCATTTAAAAAAAAGATGGCAATTAGGTTGAAATACATATTCAATCGTCTCAAATGATCAATAAGCACATTAAATGGCATAATTCTAAGATATGCTAATCAGAGATGTTCCACCTGGCACAGTGAATACCTACAACATCTATAAATAGTAGTGGAGCACCTGCAATAGCTAGAAATGGTAGCGGAGATATGTTTGCTCTACTAGATTAAAATACATTGTAACGCATAGCACTCCACCGTATATTGTTGGAACATCGATACATTACTTGTCTCGTCCACCTAAAATGCAACCATACTCTCACACTTATTATTTGGAAACAATTTAATACGATAAAAGATAATCACCTAAACCCAAAAGGAGACAGTAAAATTCAATATTAGAAAAACCAATGTTTAAATTATACTCATCTTTAGAGATGGTCATCACAACCATAGGATAAATCACATGTTTCTCCATTTTCAATCCTTTGAATTGATAAAAGATTAAAAACAAATTGTGTGAACCATTGGAATTACTTCAAAATGTAATAGCTTGCAATACATATTCTATCATCTCTATAAACATTAAACATGAGCATATTAGATGGTAATATCTTAAAGATATGATAATATGTTCCACCTGGCACATTAAACACCAGCTCCTCGATTAGAAATAGTAGCAGACATATGTTTATTATAGTATATTAAAAATATATGATAACTTATATTGCCCGATTGGTATATTACTGGAGCATAATGCATTATTACTCCCAATCGTCTTAAAATGCAACCATATCTCTCGTTTGGAAGCAATTTAATACGAGAAAATAAAATTACCAAAACCCAAAAAAGAGGTGAGGAAAAATTCAATATTAGAAAAGTATTGTCAAAATCAAACTATTTTTAGGGATAATAATAACGGCAGTGTGATAAATCACTGGTTTGCACATTTTTTATCCTTCCAATTTGATGAAATTTGTGTTTAGAAAAACAAAAAATGACGAACAAGTAAAAAACGAGCCGTGTATGCGGGCCCAGCTGTCATCCTCCCACTGCCAACCCAACTAGTAACCGCAGAGCAGAAGCAATAAACTTCTTCCAAAAAATGAATCCAAATGAAAAAATATAAATCGCTTCCTCCTCCGGCTCCCCCCCACTCCACCCTTCGCCCCCCTCCTCCGGTAGATCTCTCGCAGTAGCCTCCTCCTCCGGCCACGGCGGCCGGCATTTTAATCAGCGGTTGGGTCTGGGGGTGAAGAGCAGCTGCCGTGGCGGAGCGGTGGTGCGCGGCTGGGTTGGGTGGGTAGGCGAGGCGGCCCGCGTCCGGCGGCGGCGCGGCGATGTATAAGAACCAGCTCCAGGAGCTGGCTCAGCGGAGCTGCTTCAACCTGCCGGCGTACACCTGCTTGCGGGAGGGGCCGGACCACGCGCCGCGGTTCAAGGCCGCGGTCAACTTCAACGGGGAGCAGTTCGAGAGTCCGGGTTTCTTCACCACTCTCCGCCAGGCCGAGCACGCCGCCGCGGAGGTCGCCCTCGCCGCGCTTGCCCGGCGAGGCCCCTCCTACTCCCTCGCCGCCCGTATCCTGGTACGCTACCTCCTGCTTCCCCTCCCCCGTTGACTGCCTCTGTCGTCGTCTACTCTTTTTGGAGCGTTTTTCTCGGCTATTCCTCATGTTCTAGATGCTTTTCATTGTGGAATTTGGGGATCTGTACGGAGTTTTCTCGAGCGCGCTTTCTGATCGCTCGTAGAATCGCCGCGTACCATTGTTTTTGCGATTCATCGTAGAATTCTCGTTGGCGATTATTCATGTAGCCGTGCCCTGCTTGCTGATCTTCACGTCGAGCAGGTTTCGAACATTTTATGATTTTTTTAGCAAAATGTTACCGAACATGGAGAAATCTGGCAGGAAAACGCGGTTCATTCCGTGTTGTTTTCGCTCGTTCGATCGGATTCGAAGGTTTTCTCAAGGAAAACAGCGGAGCTATTTCTCGGTAGCTTCGAGAATCTGCTCCCGTCGAATTTTGGTTCGTCAGCGGCATGAACAGGAGCAAGTGATTAAATCAGCAAGAAAAAGTTGCAAATCTTTTCGCATCAAAAATTTCAGCTAACTTTTTTCTCTACAAAAGGGGGATGGATTCCTTTGATTCCGAGAGAAAAGGCACGTTACCAGGACGAGTAGTTCGTTTGTTTTTAACCAGTTCGTTATTTTAAAATAAGAGCATCCCCATATTTTAGTACTCCTGGTACTGTAAATTTTTTTACTCGTAGCTTGACACGAGTTAATTAATGAACAGGGCTTAGTTCCCACACTAAACGCGACGTCCTAAGCGCAATTAAGCCTCTTAATCAATTCGTACTCCGAGCCGGCCATTAATCTCGGTTTGCATTTCTCGTTAACGGCGATGGTACTTGATTTAACGCCGCATTAATTGCCGCTTTCGCGGCAGTAATAAAAAGAAGAAGCAACCCACGCGCCTCGGAGTTGCCGCTAGGGTCTGTTCCACGCCGTTAATTACCGCGGTGGAATCGCTAACCACGAAAGTCTCCGTGCCATTAACTGCTAAGCCCTGATTAACTAATCCTGGCTCCGTATAATGGCGCATTAATTGGGGGGGTGCGCAATTAAAAACTGGCCGTATGTACTTGACTCGGAAGCCCAGTTCGTAGTAAAGTGCTAAAGGCTACCCTTCCGTCAGAACACGTATACTAAGTACTAACCATGAACTGGGGAGGAATGGGATTAGCAAGCGCGTAGGGAGATCAGTGTGAAACGAAGGGGAGGAGCAGATTAGGTTTAGGTCTATAGTGGTGGTATTAATGGCGAGGGCGAGCGAGTGGGTGGGGGAATTGAATTGGAGACCGCCCGCACCCAACCCGGCATCGCAGGTCAATGGCGGTGGGGCCCGGGAAATTTTGTGGCGGGCAGGCCCCCACACAACCCACCCAGCGTTCAGCAGCTACGGATGCGGAGGGCGACGCCGCCAGTGCCACCCTGGTGGGTGGATCCTGTGCTAGTGCTCCCTTCGCTTTTCTATGTCCGGCCGCATGCAGGAGCGTGGACATTTTGCTTGGGGTCTTGGTATGTATTGGGGGAGGCTGTT
The DNA here is from genome assembly GCA_000418225.1 of Zizania latifolia. Classification (NCBI taxonomy): domain Eukaryota; kingdom Viridiplantae; phylum Streptophyta; class Magnoliopsida; order Poales; family Poaceae; genus Zizania; species Zizania latifolia. The sequence continues at coordinate 71,466 of KE370846.1, forward strand.
ATGTATAGGGTGAGGGTTTCGCTTTGCGAGTTCGACTTTCAGCGCTGTCGTCTTCGTGCGAGTTCTACTGTGACAGTGATGTGTGTCTGCATGGAGATATATTTCTGGAAATGTCGTGATGGGGGTCTAGACATTCTTGTATAAAGGTGGCCAGGGATTGGCACCTGCATGCTTGTATATGCTTGGAGTTGGATTTGATCCCACAGGTTCTGATACTCATATAAGTTTGCGTGTAGACAGACATAAATCTAAAAATGTCCAGGCAAATATAGGTTGTTATATGCGCTCATCATTGTTGACTAATCTCTGGGCATATATTTGTAGTTTTCAATACGCCTCAAACTTGACTGACCTGTGGGTATATATTTGTATTTTCACTCATGCATAATTGCTTAGACATATTTATATACAGATATATTCACTCTGTCATTTCTATAAACATATTTAGCTCCATATATATAGACAGGTACAAATGTATACATGTATGCACATACATGAACAGAGTGTGGAGTAGTTCCAACTAAACCTAGAGTTATGCATGCATACTGTAGCATTCTTATATTGTTTCGTATTTTTATCTGAAATTTTACATATAGGGTTAAATATTGATACGCAATGATATATATTCAGATAGTTTCATCTAAACCCTCATTCTGGGCGATTTATACCGTCATTTAGATCCAGACGTTTAGATGCTGATGTAGGCATTCTGAAACAGATGTACCAAAACAAATGTAGATGCATTTATTCTGCCACATATTTACCTACATTTACCTAGATACATGTGTGCAGGCGGATGCACAGATGTCGCCTCTCAGATATCCTCTTTCGGATCCGCACTTAACCCCGCCCATATATACACTCTCATATGCATATCCAGTCTTAGACCGTTATCCATGGACTTAAAGTAGTAGTCATCTTCGCATGTACTCAGGCCTCTATTCATCTTCTTGTATTCTGATGTCTTCTTTTTCATACAACTTTTGGTACAAACAGAACTGTATACAGATAGACATGTAACCAGTGACACTGGGACACGTAAACATTTTTCCAGGCGTTTGCGAACTTTTGCATTTTTTTGTGATTTTTCTTTTACCCTTCCATATAATTTTGGACCCACAGCCTTTCATTCTTTGGCATATACGTAAATATTCCTGTTCATATATTTACTTACATGGATATGTTCTTTTAAACAGGGATAAACAGGGGTTTACAAAGACCCTCTTCCAGAAATTTCCCCAGAGGTTTGGAGACCCGTGGCCTCCCATACAAACAGAGCGACTTGGCCTTAGCCACTTCCAGGTTTTCACATCCACATAGAGCCAGCCGGGGATACCTTTACAGGTGGACCCGGTTAGAAATAGAAACAGAGTTAAAAAGATGGTTCCTCTTCCAGCCGGGCTTTCACGGAGACATGTGGATGTTTACGTACACAGGTTCTTTCCTAAATTTCCTCATGTTTACTTTCTCTCATAAAGAAACAAGTATTCATTTCCTTATTCATATATTTTCTTCCACTAGCCTGTTTGGACAAAAATGTGGAAGCTTTTGCATTACATTATAAATGCTCACTATGGCTTGAAGAGTGACTGTTTTGGTTTAGGTCATTTGGAATATCTGAATATGAATGACTTTCACTCCAACTTATCTAGCTAGGTGCACTTGTTTATTGTAAGGGAGTTCCTCTGCTTGATCAGAGGTCTAGTGGTCTTTATGTTTTTTTATTTTGTCTGGAAGAATACCTGCCTAGATGATTGTTCTGACATGTACTGTTCATTGTTCAATGCTCCATAAATGTAATTTGATATTAGATGATTTGATTAGAGCAGCAGAAATGTAGAACTATACAACTATGGATGTTGTCACTGGAAATGATAAGTTAACTCTAAACTAATTTTGTTTTGGTGAGAATAGTTATAGTTATTAGATCGATCATGGTTGCTTGCCAACACCATATGAACCTCATTACCGTATCAGCATTATGTAGTTATTTTGAATTGTATCATTACTATTAGTCTATTTCATAATGATATTTCCTTACATTATTTCTTCTCTTTGGAACAGTGGTACGTCAGGAAGCGAATTCATCAAATGAACCAGAGAGCAATGATGAGCAGGAGCAGATCAGGATTGCTCGAGCTCTTCTCAACTATCGCCTGAAGGAGAAGATGGCGATGGCCAATAATCCACATGCCTCACCTTTCCCTAAGAAATTTCCGATGCAGCCAGAAAGGAAGACGACGCTTTTTCAGTCCACTCACTCCAGCTACTCAAAGATTCTCCCTCTATTTCGCCCCAAGTCCAATTCAAGATCAAGGTCAGAGTCACCTGCAGCAACTGATGCAGCATCACAAACACCATTCCGGCTTGTGCCCGCCTCTGAAAGTCCTAATCCAAGGTCAAGGTTCCCGGCAGCAGAGGCAGCCCCTTATGTCCCAGTTGGGCACTACCGTATGCCTTGTCATAGCATGGCTCCTCCAGTCACAGTCAGGACTGCTATCCCTGTTTTCTCTGCTCCACCTCTCCCACCTCCAGGTGCAGCACGGGCACAACAGCTTCCTCCTCTCATGAGCCACCCGCTGCCAATTCGGATGGCATCCCCAGTTCGCATCAGGCCAGCTCCCCCACTCTTTACCCCCTCAGCTCCAGTCCAAGGGCCAAAACCTATGATGCCCGTTCAGATAAAGGATGTTCAGCACCAACAAGTAAAGGAATCCGGGTCACCTGTGATCCCTGTTCAAGTGAAGGATGCACAACACCAGCTGCTTAAGGGATCCCTTTCACCTGCTATCCCTATTCAGATGAAGGATGTACAATCCCAGGAATCGCTGCCACCTGCAATCCCCATTCAGATAAAGGATGTACAACTCCAGCCTCAGAAGGAATCACTGCCAATTGGTAAGGGGCCAGTTCCATCGCCAGTGATTAGGCCTCCGGTTAAGGTTGAGGCTCCAGGTCAAGTCAAGGAAGCTTCACAAGCGGTTGCCAAGGATGTTGTTCCATGTTCTGCTGCCGGGCAATGCACCGATACATCAGCAGACTTTCTTCCAAAAACCCAGTTCAGGGCCGCTGCCGCTGACGCCGACAACACTGACGCGGAGGATCATCTTCCATTGGATGCTGAAGCAGTGGAGGACATCATCAGGCACCTCGAGCTCAAGTAACTTCAGAAAGCGCGCTCCAATGGCCTGTCATCTCTCAGATTTTGTAATTAGCTGCCTCCTGTGCACATTTCTTTCTGTCTAGTTTTGTTTGCCTTGGGTTCGGATTAGGGGCGCTGGGCAATCTGCATTTCTCGTAGGGGACACCTAGCTTTTTGTTCAGAAAAAAAAAACAGACATGCAGTGGTAGGCGGTTTGCCCGTTGTTTGGAGATGGTTATACTTCCCTGGAAATGCAGTTGGTGGTCTCTGCTTTTACCCCCCCTGATGGATTATGTGGCGGCTGTTGCATCCTAAATTTCCCTCTTAGCCATTACTATATTATTACTCTCAATCCTTCAAAATCCTCTTCATCATCATGCTTTGCTATGCTGATCTTCCAATCAACAATCCTCTTACCTCTTAGTAATCATGATGAGATGGAGGAAGATTGGCGGTTACGAGAAGCTGAGAGCCTGAGAATGATCAAACTTTGTGAGAGGGAGTTGCTGGCACGGTAGTGTCGTAGAAAGTACTAAACAGAGCAGATGGTCCTGACTCCTGACCTCCCACGAGCGAATTTGGGACCGCTAGGTTGCTTTAGAGCTAACAAAACTATGCATTTGCTAGTGGTAACCGGTTTGATTATTGTTAAACCGAATCAATAGAAAATTAATATGGTAAGAGGTTCGATTATAGTTAAACCGGTTTGATAATAGAGTGGTTACCACCACCAGTGTTTTCGTGTTGTTAGCGGGTAACCGAAATAGCCACCAGTGTTTTCGTACTCATAACGGTAACCGAATCGATAATAGCGCTAACTACACTAGTTACATCGTTTTATTAACACCACATCATTGACTTAACCTGCGTTGCTTCAGTTGCGCGATTAACACCACATCATTGACTTAATCTGCGTTGCTTCAGCTGTGCGATTAACACCACGTCATCGTCTTACCTTAAAACCAAACATCACATCATTGTCTGGCAACAAGAACAGTTAGATCAAATAATCAAGTGTCTGTTCGGCAAGCTGGTGACCACAACAAAACCAGGCGCCTAACTGTGATTTGGTAGTGACAGCACACTACAAGCTTCAGCTCCAATCTACACCCAAAGAAAAAACATTTGCTCGTTGCTCAGTTGCTCAGTCTCTCTCTCTCTCTCTCTCTCTCTCTCTCTCCAAAATGAGCAGCAAAGAAAAAACAAACCGTTGCATGCAATGCATGATGAGCATGTGGTGGGTTGCTGCAGCCTGACCATGTCATGGATGACAAAGTGCTGATGTGACATCGCGCTGCTCACCCAACCGAACAACGCCGGGCGGCGCCGCGCCTGTACTTGAAGAAGACAACGCACAGCGATGATGCAGGCCAAGTTAACCAAGCAGCAGTAGTGTGAGACGGACACACACACACACACATCACAGGCCGTTGTAAGTTGTAACATTGATCCGTTTGTACGCTTGTACCGCCACTAAACTGCTCGCAAGGTTAAGTCTGGAACCCACGTACCGACGTACGACCCGTGATGCAGGCTATATTTGGATCGGATGGGTTTTGTTTCAGCTCAAGATTATTTTAATTCTGTTTATAGATGGAATTATAATAATTTGAAGAAAAATAATTTATAATTAGTATTTGGTAACATGTATTATTGATATTATAAATTATTATGTTTGGCTAGAAAAATATTATAACGCTCTTAAAGTAAATTGTTCAGACGAAGAAGTGTTGGAATTTAGGTATATAATGACAGTGGATAATTTGCACCGAAGTGCAATGCATATTTTTGTTTTATAAAGCAATAAGTTGAAAAAATTGAGTTTATCGGCTTATTAGATTATCGTAACAAGCTGTTTGTTTTTTTACTTTTAATTAACAAGATAGATTATTATAATCTCATGTTAAAATAAACATGACCTAAGACACCTAAACCATAGCTAAATTTGAATTTTATAGTTTAATCCTAGTTTGGTCCATAATCTCCAGGAAAAAAACAGTTTCCACGACAACGGAAGAAAATTTCTCGTGCTGCTCTCGTCCAAATCGATTAACCTTGTGTACCAAAGCGCCCTTGTCTCCTTGATTGGCTTTTGGGACGAGCTAGGTAAATAGAGGTGAGTAGCCCTGCTGCTACATACGTATGCATGTAGATGTAGGGAGAGGTCGCCGCTGCTCGGTTCATTTAACCGGCAATGAATTCGAGCGAGCGATGGGTTCTCGATCTCGCTCGCTGTGCCAACCGGAGCTAATAATTGCGGCCGGCCGGCCGGCCGGTCGGGGGAAGGTCGCGGTGCATGGACGGCCAGCTAACCGGAGGCCCCCAGCTTATGGGATGGCACTGGTGAGTGATGCCATCACAGCCACAATTTATTGCCGCTCTCTCCGTCTCCTACACTGCGCGCTCTGCGTTGCCTACGACTGCAGTGTGCCTGCACGTCGCCGCAGGCGAGCAGCACACATTACATCAGGCCTCCACGCCGCAGTTATAGTTGCTGGACGAGAAGAAACTACTCCCTCTGTTCCACGAGTACTCTGCTTTTTTAGAGCGAGTAAAGGATTATAAATTGACTGGTATTAATAATAAAATAGTAGTGTGAAGCGATATATAAGGGGTAAGTAAGAACTATTAAAAAATAAACTCGATAATTTATGATAGGTATGGAGATAGAAATAAATTATATATTTTTTAAGTTGATTGGATAGAAGTAAATTCTTTTTAGGATGAAGGGAATACTAGATATATATGGTCATGCTGAGATAGGTTTTTCAAACCAGGGTAACTAGACAGCTATAGATAATATGAGAAGAAACTGCTCCCTCTCCCTATATATATATGCTCATGCTGAGGCTAGGGTTTCAACCTTCCCTTTGTTTACAATAATCAGACCAATAATCACTAAATCAGACCAGTCTTAGGTTTACAATAACCAGACCGATAATCACTAAATCAGACCGATAACCACAATAAACTACAGGCCGACCCCCTTTGAGAACCTGGCCAAGGCCCATATTTAGAATATAATTTTTAAAATATTTTTCACATGGGTTTTACTATTTTTCCAAATGGCACTGTATGGTAAAATTCTCAATTGAACAAACTACTAAAAGGCCAAAAGAAAATTAAATTACAACTTGAAAAAGAAAATCCAAAAGAAATGGTACTTTTGCTGCCATCTCCCCGTGGGCCTCTTTCTCCTCCCCTCTCCAGGCCGCGTTGTCTCGCAGCCCACTCAACCTGGGCTACCTTGCCTCCCTCTCCACCCCGATCAAATCCCGCCGCGCGCCCTAGCCTCCGCCTCCGCCTCGCGCGCGGCTTGCTCTCCTCTGGTCGTCGGCCGCAACGCCGGCACCGACGCAGCTGCACGCCGGCGCCGTCTCGATCTCGCCGCTGCGAGAGAGGCGGAGCGAAGTAACCACCCACCGGCGAGCGCCGCTCTCGCCTAGGGCAGTTCGATCCTCCGCCGCTCCCGCGGCGGAATCGCGGATGCTCCAGTTCCCCGCCTCGCGACGAACGCCCGCGGCAGAGATGAGAGATCACGCCGCATTCGGGGACAGATACAAGGGCTGCTAGGTATAAATCAACGGCGACGGGGGAGAGATTTACTGCTACGAGTTTCATCATCAAACATGGCGGTATCAGTTCGAGATCCAAGGTTAGTATCCCCAACTTCGACGGACAGCGGCGGCCAGTTCCTCGCCTGGGTAAATTAGTGGAAACGAGAGCAAATTTACCCTAGGAAGTACTGGCATGGCTTTCGAAATCTACAACTAGCATTAGCTAACAGCTGAGCTGACTGACGGTTGTTGTCCTCTCTTCTACAGAGATTGCAAAAATGGCGCTGACGACGGGCATGCATTTGGATCACACGAAGGACCAGTTGACGAAGCAGAAGGCCAGGCAGTGCACGTTGCTGTCCTCCCCGAGTACTTTCCATGCCACAGCTTGCTCGAACGAGACATGGCGGCCCATCCCCGACAAGCACATTCCGGCCGGCAGGTAAACATAGCCCTGACAAGATGAATTGTTTGATTAGTTGTGAACACTGATGTGATTCCTTGAACTATACGTGGCCATGGTTGAAATGCAAAGTCCTAGGTTAGTAGTATACTAATATACTAGTAGGTTCAGATCAGACTGACGAGTAAAACAGCAATGCTGTTACATGGAAAAGATTAGGAATTTTTATTCCAGGCTTGAAAGCAGTAGTTGTTGTACCTGTTCCATCAATTTTGGGATCTCTGAGTATAGTGCCTTCGTACCAGCTTCATCAAATATCTTGTCCAATGATAGGTCTTGCAGAGCGATGAGGGATGTTTCTAACATGTTAAGTCCCATCTCGTTGGCAAAAGTAAATACGGGTTTTTCCTGAGAATATACGGTGCAAATATGTGAGGCAAACAAAGGCATGTTTATTTTGTCCTAAATCAAAAGTAACCAGCTTTTCCAGGAAAAAAAACAGTAGAATCCCTGAGCACATTCCATCAGAAAGGACAGCTAGCTTTGACAAACATGGATTTTTGTAACCAAATGCCAAATAGGGCACAAACTGCCTGCAAATTGAAGTGCATGCTAATGTACAAATGACACAATAGTTGGACATTTTTATAGGAACAAGAAAAAACTACCTTGAAAGAACAACACAAAATAGCGTCTTCGTAATCCCAGAGCATTTTTAATAGCGACTCCTGAGCATCAACCTGCCTGAGTAACTCCACTCCCAAATGGAACCTGCAAACATCATGAACTCATATTGGCTTGAATATAATTCAATATTTTGTATATGTTTAATTTTGGACAGGTACTAGTCTGTTCTCTGAAGAAATAAGTCAAATAACATAAGCAATAATGTAGCACCTACCTACTGACGTCAAAAGGCATTTATAAGATAGAATGGAAATTTATTATGTACTTACTGGTAGCTTTGGCAAATCCATCGAGCAAGTGTTGCGGCTTCAGGGAAGCCTGAAATTATCTTCTGCCCAGCATTCAAGCCCGACCCAGAAGGAGAAATTGCCATCGATACTCTCTGCACAGACGAAACAATACTGCGGACATACTGTCGAGCCATAGTTGCAACACTATCTTGGAGATGCATTTCATAAGGTAACTGAAAGGCAATTGTCAGCACTGATCGTAGATTACAATCATCCAGAGATGCATTCCCTGCAGGTTGTGCAGTTGAACCAACTTCAAGGCTAGAAGCCAAATCTAATGTTCTACCAGTAGGTGCACCATCCTGTGGAAGATGTTGATGATTAAAATCATAGCAGTTAAAAATGAAACCAGATAGAAGTAACAAGGTAGAAACAAGATGCTCAGACCAATTGGCTTTCCATCCTAATAGGAGTTAAAAGGCTGTTAATCTTTAACTATTAAGTCTTGTATGTGTTACACAGGAGTTAAAATGCATGCTAACTTCAAGAATTATCCAGACAACACAGGAACTACAATGCAGTTAAAAGGGGAAAAAGAGCTCAACTGAAAATGAAAGGAAATGTGGCATCCTAAACTTTCTTAGAATAAATAAAATTAGTAAAAAAACTCAACTGTTTTCATGTCCAGGGGTATAACACGAAAGCCTGAAGATATTAACGGAGCATCATCAGGGAAGAGCTCATCGATTGGTGCAAAGACAAGCTGGAAGCAGGATCCCATTGATTTCTCATCTATTCCAGTGCAAAGCTGAAAGATCAAACAAGTTGGGAGATTCATTAGAAATTCCTTGTAAAGGGTTCAGTTAGAATCTTGTTAGGATATTTTGCTTTTTTTACTGTGGATAGGTAATAATTTTGAAAACCAGAAAGCCACTGGAGAAGAGAATTATTACCTGAAGCAGGTGAATATCTCTTGACAGAAGACCATCATCATGTGTAAGTGCTTGTCCTTCAAGACGGACAACTTCTAGAATCTGCATCCCAATAGAACTTATCAACTAACAGTCTAACATGCACATCAAAATCAATCAATCTTATCTTGCATAAATGCAAATTGTTTGTTGTTTCCTCCAAATGATATAGACATCTATAAAGTTCATTTGTCAACAACAGACAAATGGACCCCCACAGTACTAGACAAGGAAAGTTGCACAAAAACTAACTACTAAAGGGACAATAATAACAACAGAAGGCTACTCAGAAGTCATCTATCAAAGGGATAATCGAAAAGAAACTAGATAAGTAAGAACACAAGCAAGGATAATCTATAGAGATGAGAAAAAAGACACTAAATATCTAAAATAGTCATGATAGCGACACTTAGCAAATCATGAAATGGAAAAACCTGTTAGCATACCTCCTCATTCTCCACCGTGTGAGCAAGTGGCATGATGATCTGGCTCCCAGAAAATCTCATAGGCCGCAACCCAGGAAGTGAACATGAGCTTGTCTTCAGAGATGAAGCTGAATATGCATCGAAGTTATAATCTGCCCATTCAGAACGATGTTCCCTCAGAAATCGAACCAGAACTGCTGGTGGGACACTCTAGGATGACAAGCAAAAACAAAAAAGTAAGCTCTTGAAAAAAGCTACAGTTAAGAGTTAAGAGAAAGTAAGCAAATTCCCATCTTAGGCACTGGTTTTATAATTAACTTAGAAAAGTAAGCCACCTGCATCAACAGAAAACTAACTTATATGTAACCCTCACCTGCAGTAGCATGGATGCCTTAGCACATATAACACCTCCAGGAGTTACAAAAGCATTGGCCAGAGTGCTATTGTTCCTAACCTTCTTTGCATTGCAAGCAATGATCACGTCTTCAATGCCATCACCACCCATGACAGACCAACCATCATCATTGAAACCACCTATAGCATCATTAAAGCCTCTAAATGGGCAAAGCAATGTTATTAGAATAAAAATCATATCCCAAATAAACTGTAGAACCAAAAGAAGTATATATATCCAGGACATACCTACTCAGCCTCTGACTAAATGTCCGTAAAACAGCAGGTTGCCTCCCCAAAGCATATACAACCTCCCCACTTGTTTCTTGAGCAATTTGTCTGATGTGGCGTAGTGCCTTAATAGTAAGAAGAAGAATAGTCAGGACATGATGGGGAAGATAAATATCATTTCAGCAGTCTAAAATGAAGAGAGGAGTTATAATCACAATACATATCAAAGAAAACTCTAAGCACTGAAGCATACTTTAGTTCTAAAAGGTTAGATAGCCCCTCAATAATGTAATGAAATTAACAATCTGACACAAAAAACTAATAATCCTCTTTTAAAACTGCAGACCTTCAGGAAAACAAAGAATTTAGTGATATACCAACACTTCTCAGGTCTAGGACTAGCAATGTTTAAACTTTAAACAATGTATCATCTCAACAAATTTTGCCAAACAGGCATTGAACAACACAATTCTAGTTTTTGAAACAAGTTAGTCTTTGGTAAATGACCAATCATATGTGAAAAGTGGGCATTTTTACACATACAACAAGAGATATATACTATTGAAATGTCCAGAAAAAAAGCAGATCAGAAAATGTTGCAAGAACTTACTGCAGTAGTCATTTTCTGAGCAACTACCCTAGATGACTCATAGAGTGGCCGAAGCACTTCAGGGACACTCCAAGCCTGTGAGATGGAATTGAAGTAAATTAATAAAAAATGGCAAGGGTCGTCAATGCACGGCATTTCACATCTGACTAGCCGCAAAACTTGAAGATCAGACCTCAAGGTCCAGATGGTCCACAATATGCACGATTGAGCCCCCACCCTCGCATGGGCGTACTAGATAGCCACTGGGAAGCATCTCCGCTCTTACAAATTGTTGTGTGGAAGCTGTACTTGGACCACCTCCAGAACCACTCAAAGATCTCTCACAGACCTGCAAGATACATCGACTTAGAAAAAAGAAACCACTTGTGCTAAATTACAATGTATGCAAAGTAAAGTGAAAACGAAGATGCTCAAGTTCAGACGCACCACAAGGCTGCCATCCTCCATTGTGGTGGTGTACCTTAGTGTCCAAAAATCTCGTGCAGGAACCAAAGTAGTAGGAGCATACATCTGAAAGCAGAAACAGAGAATAATAATAAATAGGAAATGCATATGCATATGGCAAAAACTGATGATGAGATACTATTATTGTTCAAGAAAAAGAGTGATCACTGGTGTAATACTCACCTGCATGTATACAAGTTCAATAGTGCCACCATTTCCAGCTGGAATCACTGTGAAGACTTCAAGACTTCGACAATCACGGAACCAAGATGGGCGGTCTTTCAAGATATCCACAATCTGCATGGCGTGCAATTAGAATCTCCAGAGAATTTGCTGAAAACAAGGTGTTCCAGCTTTCTAGAAAAGATTGAAGTTAAAACAAATACACATGAGGGTTTATGTTCCACATGGAACAATATGCATGAAAAAAATGAAATTTTGCTAAGAATCTTTGGATGTGGAACACCTTAAATGTTCAACCAGTAAGGCCTAAAGCTTGGCATCTCTTTGTTCTAGTGAAGTGTGTTTAAGTATGCACATCTAACTGAGCTTGCGACTGGTACTTTCAAGGCCTTCCTTTTTGTTGAAACTTGAAAGTATATCATCATGTAAACAGCATAGTTATTTGCAGATGATGCTGCTTAAACGTTTTATTTTCTAGGAAGAAAACAACAGGCATTCTAGTAGAATTAACAAGAAAAATAAATGAAGTACTGACATGCAATTACCTTTGTTGGTTCTAGATTCACCAAACCACAGGCTCGGGCAGCAACACCACGACAACCATGTGAAACGGCCACAATACCAAACGAATCCGGACCAGGCTTATCAAAGAAAGGAGAACAAGCATAAGAACGTCTGGATACAGTTATTATTTAAAGCAGCTACAGAATGAGAATCTGAGAAATTGGTGATCAACCTTCATCCCAGGCATCGGCACCCAATCAACAGCAGTCCCTGTAGCCTTGGAGAGGAACTCTGTCAGTGTCTCCTCCGCAATTGTAAGGACTCTGGACAAAAATCATATAACCAGTTCATCAAGAAAAGGTAAGCCAAATCCCTAGAGGGCGACCAGTTCCGATTGCGAAAACCAAAAAATCTCTTGTAAATTTTACTAACCCAGACGGGTTGCTTGCATCTCTTATAGGGTTCTGAGGAGTGGTCACATTTGATTCACAGCTTGTATCATTGGCCAATGAAGGCTGCAAACGGTGAGCGCATGGTATGAGCGGGCAAAAAAGAGGTAACCACAGTCTGACACTAATCTTTCATCCAGCATGGTTTGAGATCAACAGCACCAAGACTTACATTCTGAAGCTGCTGCTTCATGTATGCATTCTCATGAACCAGCTGGGAGACCTGCTTCTGGAGACGCTCATTTTCTTCCATGAGAAGCTTGTTCATCGCCGTCAATTTTCTGTTCACGGCCTGAAGCCTGGAAGTCTCCTTCCTCTGCTTATCTCGGCACCTGCAATTTTCACCCCCAACAAGTAAGCTCTATCGCAGAACTGGAAAACTCCTAACAAGTAATTTTTATCTCATATCCTCACAATAGCAATAAAGGCTAGCATTTCTGGCGATATGTTCTTAGCTACGGAAAAAAAAATTAACCAGCTACAGAGGGCAAGAGTCTGCTGCATGCCCACCTGCGGTTCTGAAACCAGACTTTGATCTGCTTGGGCTCGATGTTGGCCAGGATGGGGCACTCGCGCAGCAGCTGCTGCCGGCGGGAGGAGCTGGGCTTGGGGCACTCGGCGTACACCCGCTCCAGCGCCTCCACCTGCTCCGGCGTGTACCGCACGTACTTGCCGGAGTCCATCCCGGCCTTGTCGTACCAGCCGCCGTCGCTGCCGCTGCCGCTCCGCATCGCCACCGCCGCCGCCATCGCCGCCCACCGCTGCCGCCAAAGTTACCCCTTTGTCTCCCCCTTCGCCGGCTTTAACTTTCCCACCGCCTCGCAGCCGGCAGCCGGCGTTCGTCACGAAGAGAACAACCTAGGGGAGCTTAGAGAGAAAGCAAAATCGTCAGAGAGAAACAATCTGACCTGTGAATGAAAAAAAGAGGGGGAAATCGACAAGCAGTTGTGCGATTGCGCAAGCTTGCCTCCTCTCCCTCAGCCTTGAACAACAAGGCGTGGAAAAGCACGCAAAGGAGTCGCCTTTTGGTTTAAAACTGAGACGGGAAAAAGGTAGAGGAAGGGTAGCCGCTGCAGAGCTGAAAAGAGGAAAGCACGCAAATGCCGGCGATTAGACGCCGCGGAAATCGCAAAATCGAGGGGGGAATTAGCTACACGAGAACACCAGCAGCTTAATACTATCAAGGGGGAGAGAGGAGGAGGAAAACATTCTATGAATAATCCCTTTGAGTAAACTCGAGACCCCAAAATCCCGAAAAAAATCCATACAAAAACCGCAATGACAAGGCACGTACCTCCACGCACGCCGCTGAGACGGACACCCCCGCCGGCCGGCCGGACAGCGCGGGGAGGAGCGCCGCCGGGACACCTCACAGCCTCCCGCCGCCCCCCTAGCCGTCCCGCGCGCCGGCGCACGGAGCCGCCGCCATATCCCCGCCGCCGACACAGCCCAACACAAAACCACCACCAAGGACCCCTCACGCGCTAGCCGGAGTGGTCCCGGATCCGGCCGCCTTCGCCGCCGCCGCTCGCTAGCTCGCAGCCTCGCACCGCCCACACCCAGGCCTCAACACCGCACGAGAGAGAGAAAGAGAGTGAGGTAGAGGAGGCAAAAGGCGACAGCTTTAAAGGCCAGGGAGGCAGGGAGAGAGAAGGGGAGGTGGAGCAGCAGGAGAGCGCGGCCGCGAGAGGGGCAGTGGCTGGCTCAAGCTCGTACGACGGCGCACGCTGCGAGCGAGCTATAGCCTGTAGTGTGAGGGGACGTGAGGGGGAGGAAGAGACGGAGAAAGCTACAGCGTGAGCAGTAGCAGGGTTAGGCTAGGTGGACTCGGTCCATGGCCCATAGCCTGGAAGGCCCACAGGGCTGTGAGTTGTGTACAGGCGTTGGGTGTGTGGGGCCAGCCGGGCAGGGCATTGCCGTACGTACGTAGTCGTCACTGTCGCGGGCGAAATTTATTTTCCCAGCGATTTTACGAGATTTAAAATTTTATTATTAATATATAATAAGCTAGGTAGTTCAACTAAATATTTTTAATTAGACATAAGATTTGTTAAAGTTATGCCTTAGTTTTGAATTTTTTTTGTTGCGCACCCGAGGCAAAATTTAAAAATAGGACCCTGTTAAAAAAACTTAAAATATTTATATACTGATTACAAATATGATATTCTAGTTATTAAAAATTGTTACCGCTAACAATCATGTATCAAAAGAACGAAATGATAGCATATAAACTACAAATGAAAGCATTTTATGTAAAAATCATCTAAAACAATTTCTTCTAATATTTATTGAAGCAAAGTCACTAATAATAGTATCAATATCACTCTCATCAAGCAACTTCTTCTCTATACATAGAGTCGACAAATTAATTAACCTTTCTTGAAACATTACTGATTGAAAACTAGTGCAAATCTACAAAATAAATAAATAATGTGTCACTACTACATGATAGTTCATGCAAAAAAATCAAATTATTATCGTATCATAATAATTTTGATTTGATTGTATGCATGCCTACGATTGAAAATTCCTACCTAGTCTACTCTACTATATAATTGGCGAGTTGAGAGGATGGACACATCACCCCTCTGATAAATCTCAGCCATTCTCCCACTTGTGTTAAATCTGAGCCATTGCTTCTAATCTAATCTAATCTCCCCTCCAGCCCAGCCCCAAGCTACCTCGCCCTCTTCCCTCTGCATTCGTGCGGCTCCGCCAGGCGCCG
>KE370846.1:86429-97036 GCA_000418225.1 Zizania latifolia
CAAAACCGTTCGATAACACGGTTACCGATATATCGCTCACGCTCGATACCAGCATTCCGATTAGTTTCATTTAAAATTTAAATTTAAAATTAAAAAAATGAAAAATTTTCTAAAAATAGCAGGTAAATTAATGATTTATGGTGAAATTAGTTTTAAAAAATATTGAACTATCACAAAGTTATGAACCAAACAAGATGAACAAAAGTATAAAATACAAAAATAATTTATTTTTCAATCTTCTTCACTCGTTATTGTTTGATTCTTTGCATGCAGACATCTTAGATTAATGTCATATGTTTGATCAAACAAAATATCATTCTTAATGAGTGTTGCCTGTTAATTATTTATTTACGCTTATTAATCCATAAGCACTCACACTGTTGAGTCATAAGACTTATCCTGTTGATTCACGTGCACGTAAGATATGTAGCTGTTGATATGTTAATTCACATACATGCAAAGTTTAGCGATTTACATGCACATAAGGTACTAGGCTGATGAAAAAAGAATATCCAGCAATAATGTGGTAACTTTGTGTTGCACACACTATTAATCTAATGTTAAAGAGGACAATAATTACTCTCCGAGGTCGACAACAAACGTTTGATGCTCCTAAGATAGTTATAGCTCTAGTTCTGACTGTATAGCGTACGGCAATATCACTTATGGGTATCCTTATCTGTATTCTTATTCGTATCCTTATCCTATTCCAGAAGCTACTCCTACTATATATGTATACGAGTGACAAGATTCTCAATTTTATTCTATGTTATATGAAGAATGGTAAACCACTATAGCTTAGGCATGATAAAATTGAGAGGAGTACAAAGCAAACATTCTTGTTTCACGTAGCTTACAACTAATGTCTACAGATGAATACAACGCCGCTTATAACCAATAAAATCGACAATGATAAATTAGAAATACTCGAATTGCTAATTAATCGTGTTATTTTATAATTTATATTTTATTATAGACTTATAAAATTTGTGGTATTATAAGTTTTCTGTTTATCTTGAAAAATAATTTTCGACAATCTTACAATTTTTTTTTAATATTATCTGATCGGTACTGCGAGCTCGGTACCACAATTACATGATAACCTCAACACACCACAGTAATCAAATTTAAAATATTTCGTGAACTGATCTAAATTCAAATTTTGAAATGTAAAATTTGATCGAATTTTTTCGATAACCGTTCGGTTACCACAGTAACCGCTATCTCAAGCTTAAGCAGTATCTAATCCAAAATGGTTTTGTTAACCCTACCGGCAGCCCCAGTTGATCAGTCCCCCCCTTCCGCGATGAACAGCCGCAAAAGATGCGCAAACAATCGGCAGCTGATACAACAAGGGCTATTTGGTACAAACCAACGGCAAAAGGGAAGAGGTTTTATCGTCAAACAAGGAGTATCACTTCCAGACCCAAGGTTAGTATCCTCAACTCTGACAGCCAGCGGCGGCCAGTGCCTAATGTGGATAAATCAGAGGAAACGAGAGCAAATTTAATTTACACTAGGCAGCAGCACCGATTTTTTTTACAGACACTGGCATGGCTTCCGAAATCTACCACTAGCATTAGCTCACAGCTGACGGTTGTTGTCCTCCCTTCTACAGAGATTGCAAAAATGGAGCTGACAACGGGCATGGATTGGATCACACGAAGGACCAGTTGACGAAGCAGAATGCCAGGCAGTGCACGTTGTTGTCCTCCCCGAGTACCTTCCATGCCACAGCTTGCTCGAACGAAACATGGCGCCCCATTCCTGACAAGCATACTCCAGCCGGCAGGTAAACATAGCCCTGACAGGATGAATTGTTTGATTAGTTGTGTGAACACCAATGTTGAAATGCCATTGCCAAGCCCCAGGTTAGTTGTAGTATGTCCAGACCCAACTGGTTTATGTTATAGCAGTTAGGGCAGAGATTGACGAGTAAAACATCATATTGCTGTTACAAGGAAAGAATTGGGAATTCCAGGATTGAAAGCATCAGCTGTACCTGTTCCATCAATTTTGGGATCTCCGAGTATAGTGCCTTCCTACCAGCTTCATCAAATATCTTGTCCAATGAGAGGTCTTGCAGAGCGATGAGGGATGTTTCTAACATGTTAAGTCCCATCTCGTTGGCAAAAGTAAATACAGGCTTTTCCTAAAAGAATATACGGTGCAAATATGTTAGCCAAACAAAGGTATGCTTGTCCTAAATCAAAAGCAACTAGCTTTTCCAGGCAAAACAGTAGAGCCCCTGCACGCAATCCAACGGAAGGACAACTAGCTTTGAAAAATATGAGTTTTTGCACCCAATGGAAAATGCAAACTGCCTATAAACTAAAATGCATACTATGCCCAGATGACGCAGAGTCTAAGTTGACAATTAAAGGAACAGGAAAAAACTACCTTGAAAGAACAACACAAAATAGCGTCTTCATAATCCCAGAGCATTTTTAATAGTGACTCCCCAGCATCATCTACCTGCCTAAGTAATTCCACTCCCAAATGGAACCTGCAAACATCATGAACTCTTATCAGCTAGAATATATAATTTAATATTTCGTATATGTTTACTTTCGGACAGGTACTGGTCTGTTCCCTGAAGTAATAGCTTAGAGCAATAATGTAGCACCCCTACCTATTGACACCAAAAGGCATTCATAAGATAGAATGGGAATTAAACATGTACTTACTGGTAGCTTTGGCAAATCCAACGAGCAAGTGTTGCGGCTTCAGGGAAGCCTGAAATTATCTTCTGCCCAGCATTCAAGCCAGACCGAGAAGGAGAAATAGCCATCGATACTCTCTGCACAGATGAAACAATACTGCGGACATACTGCCAGGCCATAGTTGCAACACTATCTTGGAGATGCATTTCATAAGGGAACTGAAAGGCAATAGTCAGCACTGATCGAAGATTACAATCATCCAGAGATGCATCCCCTGCAGGTTGTGCAGTTGAACCAACTTCAAGGCTAGAAGCCAAATCTAACGTTCTACCAGTGGGTGCACCATCCTGTGGAGGGCATTGATGATTAAATTCCTAGCAGCTAAAAATCAAACCAGATAGAAGTAACAATGCAGAAACATGATGTTCAGGTCAAATGAATTTCATCCTAACAGGAGTTAAAAGGTTTAATCCTTAAACTATTAATAATTGCATGTACTACACAGGAGTCAAAATGCACACAAAACTTCAAGAATTATCCATACAATACAAAAACTACAATGCAGATAACAGGAAAAAAGATGCTAACACAAGAAAATGTGGCATCCTAATCTTTCTTTCAATAAATAAAATCCGTGAGAAAAAACTCAACTGTTTTCATGTCCAGTGGTATAACACGAAAGCCTGAAGATATTAATGGAGCATCATCAGGGAAAAGCTCATCGATTGATGCAAAGACAAGCTGGAAGCATGATCCCATTGATTTCTCATCTATTCCAGTGCAAAGCTGAAAGATCAAACAAGCATAACCTTGTTAGGATAATTTACTTTTTCTACTGCTGATAGGTAATAATTTTGAAAACCAGAAAGCCATTAGAGAAGAGAATTATTACCTGAAGCAGGTGAATATCTCTTGACAGAAGACCATCATCATGTGTAAGTGCTTGTCCTTCAAGGCGGACGACTTCTAGAATCTGCATACCAATAGAACTTATCAACAAACTAGCATGCAAACTGATCGATCTTATCTTGCATAAATGCAATTCTTTTGTTGTTTCCTCCAAATGATAGACTTTTATAAAGTTCACTTGTCAACAACAGACAAATGGATCCCCCAGACCACTAAAAAAGGAACGTTGCACAAAAACTAACTACTAAAGGGACAATAATAACAACAGAAGGCTAAACAGAAGTCATATATCGAAGGGCAAATCAACAAGAAACTAGATAAGCAAGAACACAAGCAAGAATAATCTATAGAGATGAGAACGACACATAGCAAGTCATGAAATGGAAAGAGCTGTAAGCGTACCTCCTCATTCTCCACCGTGTGAGCAAGTGGCATGATGATCTGGTTCCCAGAAAATCTCATAGGCCGCAACCCAGGAAGTGAGCATGAGCTTGTCTTCAGAGATGAAGCTGAATATGCATCGAAGTTATAATCCGCCCACTCAGAACGATGTTCCCTCAGAAATCGAACCAGAACTGCTGGTGGGACACTCTAGGATGCCAAGCAAAAACAAAAGGTAAGCTCTTGAAAAAAAGCTATAGGTAAGAGTTAATAGAATGTAAGAAATTTCCCATCTTATTAGGCACTGGTTTTGTAATAAACTTAGAAAAGCAGCCTGCATCAACAGAAAACTAATTTATATGTAACCCTCACCTGCAGCAGCATGGATGCCTTAGCACATATAACACTTCCAGGAGTTACAAAAGCATTGGCCGCAGTGCTATTGTTCCTAACCTTCTTTGCATTGCAAGCAATGATCACGTCTTCAATGCCATCGCCACCCATAACAGACCAACCATCATCATTGAAACCACTTATAGCATCATTAAAGCCTCTAAATAGGCAAAGCAATGGTGTTAGAATAAAAATCATATCCCAAATAAACTGTAGAAATAAAAGAAGTATCTATATCGAGGACATACCTACTCAGCCTCTGACTAAAAGTCCGTAAAACAGCAGGTTGCCTCCCCAAAGCGTATACAACCTCCCCGCTTGTTTCTTGAGCAATTTGTCTGATGTGCCGCAGTGCCTTATTAGTAAGAATAGTCAGTACTTGATGGGGAAGATAAAAATCATTTCAGAAGTCTAAAAAATGTGACGAAATTAACATCATGGAATCAAGCACTAATAACCCTCTTTAAAACTACAGACCTTCAGGAAAACAAATAATTTAGTGACATGTCAACACTTCTTAGGTCTAGGACTAGCAATGTTTACTATAGAAACTGAACAATGTGTTGTCTCAACAAATTTTGCCAAACAGGCATTGAACAACATAATTCTAAGTTTTGAAACAAGTTAGTCTTAGTAAATGGCGAATCGTATGTGAAATGTGGGCATTTCTACACATACAACAACAGATATATTATTGAAATGTCCAGGAAAAACAGCTCAGAAAATGTTGCAAGAACGTACTGCAGTAGTCATTTTCTGAGCAACTACCCTAGATGACTCATAGAGTGGCCGAAGCACTTCAGGAACACTCCAAGCCTGTAAGATGGAATTGAAGTAAATTAATAAAAAATGACAAGGATGTCAGTGCAAAAAAAACACATCTGACTAGCAAGGATGCAGAACTCGAAGATCAGACCTCAAGGTCCAGATGGTCCACGATATGCACGATTGAGCCCCCACCTTCGCAAGGGCGTACTAGATAGCCACTAGGAAGCATCTCAGCTCTTACAAATTGCTGTGCTGAGGCTGTACTTGGACCACCTCCGGAACCACTCAAAGATCTCTCACAGACCTGCAAGATACATCTACTTAGGAAAAAGAAATCACTTGTGCTAAATTACAACGTATGCAAACTAAAATAAATATGAAGATTCTCAAGTTCAGACGCACCACAAGGCTGCCATCCTCCATTGTGGTTGTGTACCTCAGTGTCCAAAAATCTCGTGCAGGAACTAAAGTAGTAGGAGCATACATCTGAATGCAGAAACCAATCAATAAATAAAATAGGAAATGCAGGCGGCAAGAAATGATGATGAAACACCATAATTGTTCAAGAAAAAAGTGATCACTGCCGTAATGCTCACCTGCATGTAAACAAGTTCAATAGTGCCACCATTTCCAGCTGGAAACGTTGTGAAGACTTCAAGACCTCGACAATCACGGAACCAAGATGCACGGTCTTTCAAGATCTCCACAATCTGAATAGTGCGCTATTAGAATCTTCAGATAACTTGCTGAAAACCACAAGGTGTTCCAGCTTTCTAGAAAAGATTGAAGTTAAAACAAATACACATGAGGGTTTATGTTCCACATGGAACAATATGCATGAAAAAAATGAAATTTTGCTAAGAATCTTTGGATGTGGAACACCTTAAATGTTCAACCAGTAAGGCCTAAAGCTTGGCATCTCTTTGTTCTAGTGAAGTGTGTTTAAGTATGCACATCTAACTGAGCTTGCGACTGGTACTTTCAAGGCCTTCCTTTTTGTTGAAACTTGAAAGTATATCATCATGTAAACAGCATAGTTATTTGCAGATGATGCTGCTTAAACGTTTTATTTTCTAGGAAGAAAACAACAGGCATTCTAGTAGAATTAACAAGAAAACTAAATGAAGTACTGGCATGCAATTACCTTTGTTGGTTCTAGATTCACCAAACCACATGCTCGTGCAGCAACACCGCGGCAACCATGTGAAACGGCCACAATACCAAACGAATCCGGACCAGGCTTATCAAAGAAAGGAGAACAAACATGAGAATATTTGGATATACTTATCATTTAACGTAGATAAAGAATCTAAGAAGTTGGCAATAAACCTTCATCCCAGGCATCGGCACCCAATCAACAGCAGTCCCTGTAGCCTTTGAGAGGAACTCTGCCAGGGTCTCCTCCGCAATTGTAAGGAGTCTGCACAAATATGATATAACCAGTTCGTCAAGAAAAGGTAAGCCGAATCACTAGAGGGCAACCCTTTCAAATTGCGAAAACCAAAAAATCTATAGTAAATTTTACTGACCCAGATGGGTTGCTTGCATCTCTTAGAGGGTTCTGAGGAGTGGTCACATTTGATTCACAGCTTGTATCATTGGCCAATGAAGGCTGCAAACAGTGAACAGAGGGGTACGAGTGGGTGAAAAAAAAACAGGAGGTATCCACAGTCTGACACGAATCTTTCATCCAGCACGGTGTGAGATCAATATCACGAAGACTTACATTCTGAAGCTGCTGCTTCATGTATGCATTCTCATGTACCAGCTGGGAGACCTGCTTCTGGAGACGCTCATTCTCTTCCATGAGAAGCTTGTTCATCGCCGTCAATTTTCTGTTCACGGCCTGAAGCCTGGAAGCCTCCTTCCTCTGCTTATCTCGGCACCTGCAATTTTCACCCCCAACAAGTAAGCTCTATCGCAGAACTGGAAAACTCCTAACAAGTAATTTTTATCTCATATCCTCACAATAGCAATAAAGGCTAGCATTTCTGGCGATATGTTCTTAGCTACGGAAAAAAAAATTAACCAGCTACAGAGGGCAAGAGTCTGCTGCATGCCCACCTGCGGTTCTGAAACCAGACTTTGATCTGCTTGGGCTCGATGTTGGCCAGGATGGGGCACTCGCGCAGCAGCTGCTGCCGGCGGGAGGAGCTGGGCTTGGGGCACTCGGCGTACACCCGCTCCAGCGCCTCCACCTGCTCCGGCGTGTACCGCACGTACTTGCCGGAGTCCATCCCAGCCTTGTCATACCCGCCGCCATCGCTGCCGCTGCCGCTCCGCATCGCCACCGCCGCCGCCATCGCCGCCCACCGCTGCCGCCAAAGTTACCCCTTTGTCTCCCCCTTCGCCGGCTTTAACTTTCCCACCGCCTCGCAGCCGGCAGCCGGCGTTCGTCACGAAGAGAACAACCTAGGGGAGCTTAGAGAGAAAGCAAAATCGTCAGAGAGAAACAATCTGACCTGTGAATGAAAAAAAGAGGGGGAAATCGACAAGCAGTTGTGCGATTGCGCAAGCTTGCCTCCTCTCCCTCAGCCTTGAACAACAAGGCGTGGAAAAGCACGCAAAGGAGTCGCCTTTTGGTTTAAAACTGAGACGGGAAAAAGGTAGAGGAAGGGTAGCCGCTGCAGAGCTGAAAAGAGGAAAGCACGCAAATGCCGGCGATTAGACGCCGCGGAAATCGCAAAATCGAGGGGGGAATTAGCTACACGAGAACACCAGCAGCTTAATACTATCAAGGGGGAGAGAGGAGGAGGAAAACATTCTATGAATAATCCCTTTGAGTAAACTCGAGACCCCAAAATCCCGAAAAAAATCCATACAAAAACCGCAATGACAAGGCACGTACCTCCACGCACGCCGCTGAGACGGACACCCCCGCCGGCCGGCCGGACAGCGCGGGGAGGAGCGCCGCCGGGACACCTCACAGCCTCCCGCCGCCCCCCTAGCCGTCCCGCGCGCCGGCGCACGGAGCCGCCGCCATATCCCCGCCGCCGACACAGCCCAACACAAAACCACCACCAAGGACCCCTCACGCGCTAGCCGGAGTGGTCCCGGATCCGGCCGCCTTCGCCGCCGCCGCTCGCTAGCTCGCAGCCTCGCACCGCCCACACCCAGGCCTCAACACCGCACGAGAGAGAGAAAGAGAGTGAGGTAGAGGAGGCAAAAGGCGACAGCTTTAAAGGCCAGGGAGGCAGGGAGAGAGAAGGGGAGGTGGAGCAGCAGGAGAGCGCGGCCGCGAGAGGGGCAGTGGCTGGCTCAAGCTCGTACGACGGCGCACGCTGCGAGCGAGCTATAGCCTGTAGTGTGAGGGGACGTGAGGGGGAGGAAGAGACGGAGAAAGCTACAGCGTGAGCAGTAGCAGGGTTAGGCTAGGTGGACTCGGTCCATGGCCCATAGCCTGGAAGGCCCACAGGGCTGTGAGTTGTGTACAGGCGTTGGGTGTGTGGGGCCAGCCGGGCAGGGCATTGCCGTACGTACGTAGTCGTCACTGTCGCGGGCGAAATTTATTTTCCCAGCGATTTTACGAGATTTAAAATTTTATTATTAATATATAATAAGCTAGGTAGTTCAACTAAATATTTTTAATTAGACATAAGATTTGTTAAAGTTATGCCTTAGTTTTGAATTTTTTTTGTTGCGCACCCGAGGCAAAATTTAAAAATAGGACCCTGTTAAAAAAACTTAAAATATTTATATACTGATTACAAATATGATATTCTAGTTATTAAAAATTGTTACCGCTAACAATCATGTATCAAAAGAACGAAATGATAGCATATAAACTACAAATGAAAGCATTTTATGTAAAAATCATCTAAAACAATTTCTTCTAATATTTATTGAAGCAAAGTCACTAATAATAGTATCAATATCACTCTCATCAAGCAACTTCTTCTCTATACATAGAGTCGACAAATTAATTAACCTTTCTTGAAACATTACTGATTGAAAACTAGTGCAAATCTACAAAATAAATAAATAATGTGTCACTACTACATGATAGTTCATGCAAAAAAATCAAATTATTATCGTATCATAATAATTTTGATTTGATTGTATGCATGCCTACGATTGAAAATTCCTACCTAGTCTACTCTACTATATAATTGGCGAGTTGAGAGGATGGACACATCACCCCTCTGATAAATCTCAGCCATTCTCCCACTTGTGTTAAATCTGAGCCATTGCTTCTAATCTAATCTAATCTCCCCTCCAGCCCAGCCCCAAGCTACCTCGCCCTCTTCCCTCTGCATTCGTGCGGCTCCGCCAGGCGCCGACTCCTCCTCCTTCTCTGTCGCCGCCTTCTCCTCCACCTCGCTGCGCTGGTTCCTCCTCCTCCTCGCCGGCAGCAGCGGTGCTCGCCCAGCCCTAGGCTGCCCTGCCCTTTCCCCTCCGCATTCTCCTCTCGTGCCCCTCCGTCTCTGCGGTGCTCAAGTCCCTACCGTGCGGATCTGCTGACTCCTCCTCCTCCACCGCCGACGCCTTCTCCCCCATCCCCGCTGCGCCGGTTCCTCCTCCTCACCTGCTGCACAACGGGTTGCTCACTCACACTACGCACCAGTCGCCACACAAGCTCACGGGCCCTCTGGTGGCGGCGGCGGCCGGGCCCAGCGAATTGGGGGCAGGCAGCGGGAAGGGTGATGGGGACGTGATCCGGCTCGATGGGGTGGAGACGCCCACTGAAGTCACGCCTCTGGTGGACGAGGCGTTCGAGGCCGTCCGATCACATGGTATCGGCGTCCATGCGGTCTCTACTTTCACCGGTGAGGCATCTGCTCCCTAATAGTGCTTTGATCTCATGGGTGGGGTGGTGAATCAGGGATACCCGCGATGGGTTTGCGTCTTGATCAGGGATGTTGGCGTGGATGGCTTCAGTGAATTAGTTCACTACGAAGGCGTATTTCCCCTTTTCTTTACACGCGTATGGGAGCAAACATTTAACATGTAGTGGTGCTGTTTGATTGTTGTTATTGCAAATCAGCTAATTTGGCACGCGTGCTTTGTATATTGATTTGTGTTCTCTACTTTCACCGGTGAGGCATCTGCTCCCTAATAGTGCTTTGATCTCATGGGTGGGGTGGTGAATCAGGGATACCCGCGACGGGTTTGCGTCTTGGTTAGGGATGTTGGCGTGGATGGCTTCGGTGAATTAGTTCACTACGAAGACGTATTTCCCATTTTCTTTACACGCGTATGGGAGCAAACATTTAACATGTAGTGGTGCTGTTTGATTGTTGTTACTGCAAATCAGCATATTGATTTGTTAATTGCAAGTATTTTTGGTAGATTTAACTCAATTTCAGGGCATGGCCTTGCTGTTGATTTAATTGATTGAGATAAGAATTTATTGCAAGCAATGCTAATATTACTTTCGGCATATAGAGTTAACTAATATTATTTTGCAAGAATTGAACTTCTCGTGCTAATTTTTTTCTGTCTGTGTGTTTGCATCTGGTTGGATCTGTGCAGGAGACGCAGGACTCCTCAGCA
>KE370846.1:103773-115573 GCA_000418225.1 Zizania latifolia
CTGCCACTGTCATCGCTACCATCGTTGTCGCTGCCGGTGCCGTCGCTGTCATCGCCCTCGCTGTCATCTCTATCGCCGCTGCCGCCGTTGCCGCTGCCACAGACGTCCTGCCGAGGAGCGCTGTCGATGGTGGCGTTTGAACGGTCGGAGTCTTGCTCTGCCAAGTTCCTAGCCCAAACGGTGGCGTCTTCATCCTAGAGGACCCTAGCAGCCTCCAAATCCTTCTATGCCTGCACGACCCGTGCAATGTACGAGTCGTTGAGGGTCATTGAGTCCTCGGACGTCCACGACCACGAAGATGATGTGGAGGGAGATGGCATAACTGGACATAGGAACAAAACGTAAGATGAACAAAATGTAGTTTCAAGGCAAACAACATGAATAAGACGAAAGCGGACTTACCGATAAAAGTTGCCTAGAGGGGGGTGAATAGACAATCTGAAAAATTCTCAACAAAACATATTAGTTGAAACTTCTAGGGCACGGACTATCCGAACTTAGTCGGATACTCCAGGAGCCAGATGAAATGAAAACCTTCCGATGGTCCGGATTATCCGAGTATTACCGGATGATCCGGGCACAACAGATCTGAAACAAAAACTATTGCGAAAAACAATCTAACCAATAAACTTTGAAAGCATGAATTCAGTGATGCTTATACTTGCTAGTAAACAGATAGATCAATAGTAAATACAACTAGCAAATACAATGATGGACACAATAATTTTTCACCGAAGTTCAGATCCAACGATCCTACGTCTCCGTTGAGGAAATCTTAAGGGACCGGGTCTCTTTCAACCCTAATCCTCACGAAGCGCTCACCACTGCAAGCCTTAGATTTCCACTATGTTACCTCTTTAAAGCCAAGGCAAGGCCGAGTATAAATTTGTCTGGTCAACCATAATCTCTTAGATGCTCACGGATCGACGCCTAGCCATCTAGGAGGGGTCACCTCCAAGAGTAACGAACCCATTGACGTGATCCAAGATGTGTGCTCAAGAAAACCACAAAGAACACGATGCACATGCCACAGCAACTTCTAAAGTATGATCAACTAAGAACATGAGGAGTTTGTGAACTCTCAATCAACTCTCAAGATCCAATCAAGAATCAAACACTAGAGAGAAAATATGACAAGGCTGCTAGGGTTTGGAATCACATATCCTGATTATGGGAGAGGAAAGGTATTTATACCACTTTCCCAAATCTAGCTATTAGGTCAAAAATCACGCACTGTTTATCCGGATGATCCGAGCTTAACCGGATGATCTGGACTAATAAAAATTCGAAACAGAACTGAAGTTTCAGATAGTTCGGCTTGAGTCCAGATATTCTGGACCAAAAAATAAATTCAACTAGAAATGTGTTTTCAGATCATCCGACCAAAGTTCGGATGCTCCAGGCCACAGAATAAAATCCAACAGAGAGCAATTTTTAGATTATCTGGTCAAAGTTTGGATATTCTAACTCACAAATTAAAATTCAATAGAACACAATTTTTGGATCATCTAGATATCTCTAGATGTTCTGGGCTTCAAAGAAAATCAAAATAGAACCATGTTTTCGGATTATCCTGCTAGAGTCCGGATACTCCAACATGCAAATAAATCAAAACAGAACACAAGTTTTGGATTATCTGGCTAGAGTTCAGATGCTCCGACGTGTAAAATAAATCCAACAGAACACACATTTCGGATACTCCAAACATGTCTGGATTATCCGGCATTGCTGGAAAGCCAAAATCTAACTTAAAAAAATTCCAAAACTTTTTCGAGAAGATTTTGCTTTGAGCACTTAGCTTTAGATTATTAATCAACGCATCCCTCTTGATAGTACAGCACACCTAGACTTAAGAAAAAAATAAAATATACGCAATTAGCGCATCTTGAGCCTAAGTAGTACTAAAGAAGGCGATTTCTCCGAAATTGGTTGAGCTGCAATGCCACTTTATTTTTCAATATCTGCATTCATCTTAGCAACATTGTTAGTAGCATTTGATCGCCATTGTCATTAATATACCAAAACAAATCAGGGGTCTAGATGCACTGCTGTGGAGGCTGCTGTTGCTACTGGGACGACCCTGCTTCGAATATAAAGAAGTGGGCATAGGGGTCGGTGCAGTCAGCGAAGACATTAGGGTCGTTCTCCTCATTAGAATCAGACAGAGGCTCCATGGGAGGCTGGCCTGATTGCTGAAGCAGCAGATTGATCGCCTTGTTCTGCCGCTCAATCTCCTTGACCTGCCGCCGATTACTGTTTCGGCACATCGTGAAGATAGCCAACATAATTCTTTTGATCGATGAGCTAGAGGAGCTAGGCTACTATGTGGATCGCCGAGGCCCATGCCGAGGCCTGGCAGGAGGAGGCGGAGCTGCTGAGGAGGACTACCCTAGAGGCACTCTAGAAGTCGGTGCCTGAGGAGTGTACCCGCGGTGCTCTATCTCATGTACCATCTTTCGGTGGGTGACCCTATCGATCATGAGCTGGATGTACGGAGCGTACACACAACTCTTGGTGAGAGAGACGGAAGTGGTCTAGATTTCACTCCAAAGAAAGCGAGAGACACTGAGCACTCCATGATCCTTCCTCATGACCGATAAGAGGTTGCGGGCATTGCCTATCAACAACGAGGAGTGCCCGAGCTTTGGTAGAAGGGTCTTCATGAATAGGCTGTTCAGCACAAAGAAAACTGAGGAGAGACCCTCTGTCTTGCCTCCAACAAATAAACCCGGCTCATACAGAAAAGGTACTGCATCATCTCCAAGTACGGGTTCTAGATCCAACCGAAATGTTGCAAGGTCATTTGCATCCAGACCCAGAATAGCAGCAAAGTCACTGAGTGTGACCTCATACTCGACTCTCTCTAGCCTCCAATGAAAGGATGGCTCATCGTTGTCCATAGTCTGGAACAGAGTCGAATAAAACTGGCAGATAGCTTGTTCACACCAGTTCTGTTTGGTCTCCATGAGGCTATAAAGATTCTTGGTCTAGCAGATGTGGATCACTTGATTGAATACTGAATTATTCTTCTTCTTTATAGAAGTCTAGCTGATCCATTGCATCTCTACCACCGGGTGCCTCTTAGGTAGCATGACACTCTTATAGTAGTCTTGCTGGAATCCCGAATAGAACCAATAGTCTGAAGCATCCCTTACATAATCCCAGGAATCGACATTTCGCTCTCTCCCCACCTCAAGAGTCCACCTCATATAATTGACTTCGGATCTAGGAGTGACCCCACCAACCATAGGAGGCTCTTAGACTTTCCACCGAATAAGCTAAAGTAAATCATCGCTATGGCCTGACTGTCCGGTGACAGGATGCTTCCCTTTGCCTTTGCCTTGAGGTGGAGGAGGAGGCTGCACTGACGAGGCGGCAGGCACTTGGATGCCAATGTCTGGAAATCAGCGCTCTCTGGAATCTAGCCACTTAAAATGGCCTCGACAAGCTTGCCAGGCACTAGGAACTGGAGGAGACCCTCCGACGTTACTATTGTCGCTGGAGGAGTTCCTCAGGTCATGCCTGGCTTTCTTGCGCCGTCTATCAGACATGGCGACAACTGCTACAAAGCAGCAAAGAAATCAAACATTGAATCAAGGATTGAATCAAGGAATGAAATCTTTTGAATGCAACCTAATCTGGAACCTCCGGACTTAACTGGAGCCTCCGGGACCCAAACTATCCGAATAGGACCGAATCATCTGGGTTTCGCAAAATCAAAACTGATTGATCTCGACGATGTGGCTAGGGTACATTACAACAACATCTCTAGGACCCATTCTAGCCTAAAAGATTCAAGAAATAACCAAAGACTAGAGGAAAAATCGTCGACCTAGGGCAAGAACAGAGGATACCTCAAAGACGAACTTGGAGGATTCAAGAAGAGGATCGATGCTCCCAGAAGGGTCCTAGACTCCCTCTCAATGCATCCCATGACTCCCACGGATAGATTTCAAAGAAAATCGCCAGAGAAATCGAGAGTTGGAGTGAGGAAGAAGAGAAGTGAGGAGGAGAGAGAGAGCCGGAGGGTTCGGCTCCCCTTTTATAAAGCCCGACCCGGACACTCCGGGGTTATCCAGAGTTTCTAGATTTCTGGGTGAACCGGAGTATCTGGAGTTAATCGGACAATCTGGGTGCACCAAAAATGAACTTCAAAAAAGTCCTAAGCCCGGAGTATCCGAGTTTAGTCAGATAATTCGGGACCTCTAGATTTCTCAACTCACAAGAATTCAAAGAAGATAGATGCCATGAACTTTTGGGCTAAATAATGTATTTTGCCATAAATATGTTAAGCATGGATAAACAACAATAAACATGCCATAGCTCATATGCATCATAAACAAGACAACGATAATTTTGGATTTAATGGAAATGTAGCCCATTTTACATTATTTTATATGAGGAAAGCAATTAATTTACCTTCTCATTTCTAACATGGGCAATTTATATGCAAGTGTATCAAGCTATGTTGCGAGAATCAAGGATATTCAGTTTATTTCTTAACTCACAAAACCGATACTCATCTAAGGGTTTGGTGAATATATCGGCAAGCTGTTTATCTGTTCTCACATGGGTTAGGCTTATATCTCCCTTGATCTCATGGTCTCTCAAGAAGTGATGGCGAATGTCAATGTGTTTGGTTCTTGAGTGTTGAACTGGATTATTAGCTATTTTGATGGCACTCTCATTGTCACACAATAAAGGGTTCATGTTGTCGTTGTGCTCAAAGTCTTTTAAGGTTTGTTTTATCCAAAGGAGTTGAGCACAATAACTATCGGCTGCTACATATTTGGCTTCGACTATTGATAAAGCTACATAATTTTATTTCTTAGAAGACCATGAAACAAGTGTTCTTCTAAGGAACTGACAGGTTCCAGAAGTGCTTTTTCTATCCACTTTGTAACCGGCATAATCAAAGTCCGAATAGCCGACAAGATCAAAGGTTGAGCCTTTCGGGTACCAAAGCCCTATGTTTGGAGTATGAACCAAATATCTTAAGATTCTTTTAACAGCAACCAAATGATATTATTTTGGTGCAGCTTGAAATCTTGCGCATATGCAAACACTAAGCTTG
Source organism: Zizania latifolia (assembly GCA_000418225.1). NCBI lineage: Eukaryota > Viridiplantae > Streptophyta > Magnoliopsida > Poales > Poaceae > Zizania > Zizania latifolia. Next base: position 108,848 of record KE370846.1, read on the forward strand.
ATATCGGGCCTAGATGCACATAAATATAAAAAGGAGCCAATCATGGAACGGTGTATATTTTGATCGACATCGATTCTTTGTTGATTTAAATAAAGATGCCCGTTGGTTTGCATATGGGTCTTGATGGATTTAGCATTCTGCATGTCAAACTTCTTGAGCATGTCTTTAATGTACTTTGTTTGACTGATGAAAGTGTCTTCTTTGAGTTGTTTGATTTGAAATCCTAGAAAGAACTTTAACTCTCTCATCATTGACATTTCAAATCTCTTAGTCATTATCCTACTAAATTTCTCATAAAAATTATTGTTAGTAGAATCAAATATAATATCATCGACATATATTTGGCAAATAAAGAAATCATTATTAAAACGTTTAGTAAAGATGGTAAGATCGGCTTTGCCTATTTTAAAGCCCTTTTAAGCAGAAAATCCATAAGGCATTTATACCATGCTCTAGGTGCTTGCTTAAGTTCATAGAACGCATTTTGGAGTTTAAACACATGATTTAGATACTTAGGATCTTCAAAGCCTGGTGGTTGCTCCACATAGACCAATTCAGTGATTGGTCTATTTAGGAAGGCGCTTTTCACGTCTATTTGATGATGCTTAAAATCATAGTGAGTAGCAAATGCTAATAATATATGAATTGATTCTATCCTAACAACAGGTGCATACGTCTCACTAAAATCCAAACATTTGATTTGTGTAAAGCCTTGAGCCACCAACCTAACTTTATTCCTTATAACCACACCGTGCTCATCTTGTTTATTGCGGAAGACCCATTTAGTGCTGATCACATTTTGCTTTGGTCTTTCCACCAATATCCATACTTTATTTTTTTTGAAGTTGTTGAGCTCTTCTTGTATAGCCATTACCTAATCCGCATCTTCAAGAGCTTATTTTACCTTAACAGGTTCTAAAGAAGACACAAAAGAGTAACATTCACAAAAATTTGCTAAACGAGAACGAGTAGTTACTCTCCTTCGTAGATCACCAAGAATGTTGTCTATGGGATGGTCTCTTTGGATGCCTTGATGAATTCTTTAATGTTGTACAGGTGGTTGGTCAACTTTTTATTAAACTTCTTGTTCCTTGTCCACCACCTCTTGCTCTTGAGTTTCTTGTGTTTTACTTTCTTCAATTTGTGGTAGTTATTGATCCACAGGTTCTTGTTTCCTTGGTCTAATGTCTCCAATTGGCATGTTCTTGATTGCTTCACATAGAGGTTCTTCTTCACCTGCATCACTTGGATCAACTCGTTCTACTTGAGAGCCGTTAGTCTCATCAAATATTATATCTTTAGTGACTTCAATAATACCAGAGGTTTTGTTAAAAACACGATATGTATGCGTATTTGACTCGTAACCAATCAAGAAACATTCATCAACCCTAGAGACAAATTTGGAATTTCTTGGTCTCTTACTCAGAATAAAACACTTACTCCTAAAGACTCTAAAATATGAAATATTTAGTTTTTTACAGGTTAGAAGCTCATATACCGTCTTTTTGAATATTTTGTGGAGATAGAGACGGTTGATTGCATGGCATGTAGTGTTGATTGCTTCTGCCCAAAATACGTCTGAAGTCTTATATTCATTGAGCATTGTTATCGTCGCCTCGATCAATGTTCGATTCTTCCGTTCCACCACTCCATTTTGATGTGGATCATAAGGAGCGAAGAACTTATGCTTAATGCCTTCATCAAGAAAGTCTTCAACTTAAGTGTTTTTGAACTCATTCCCGTTATCACTTCTTACTTTCTAGATCTTGACTTCATACTTATTTTGAGCTCTTCTTGAAAGCTCTTGAACACACCTAGTGTCTCGCTCTTATCATGCAAAAAGAATACCTAAGTGAAGCAAGAACAATGACTAAACCATATTTGTTACCACCAATGCTTAGGTACACTACTGGTCCGAAAAGATCCATATGTAGAAGTTCTAGTAGCCTTCTTATTGTCATAATGTTCTTGGCGGTGTGTGATGCTCTAACTTGTTTATTGGCTTGACATGCACTACACAACTTGTCTTTCTCAAACACAATATTTGTTAGACCTAGGATATGTTTCCCTTTAAAAAGCTTTGACAAATCCTCATCCCAACATGAGCTAGTCGGCGATGCCATAACCAATCTATGCTAGTCTTAGCCACCAAGCAAGTTTTAGTTTCAACTTCGTCTAGTGCAAAATTGACTAGATAAAGTTTTCCTTTCAACTTACCCATAAAGGCTATAAAATTATCACTACTTCTCAAAATGGTCACACCCTCATTAGTAAAAAGACATTTATAACCAATTTCACATAATGAAGATATTGAGAGCAAATTATAACTTAATGATTCAACTAGTAAAATATTAGAAATTGAGTTACCATTTGAGATAGAAATTTTACCTACTCCCATTACCTTTCATTTTCCATTGTCACCAAATACAATGAACTCATAATTATCTTGATTTGGCTCAAAGGAAATAAACATACTCTTCTCTCCGATCATGTGATGTGTACATCTACTGTCCATCACCCAACTTGATCCACCGGAGGAGTATTCCTATAAGAAAGATTGGTTCTTGGTTTTAGGTACCTAAATCTTTTTGAGTCCTTAAATGTTAGTCACAAGAACTTTAGAAATCTAAATATATCTTAATGGTTTACCAACAAACTGAGCAACCACTTACCATGGTAGTTTCTCCTAATAAGATACGAGGCATAAAAGGTAGCTTGTGGAGCAAAAGACTTATTGTTGGTCTTCTTTAGACTTTGCTCTTTCTTCACAAACTTTATGATTTTCTTACCCTTATACCTCCTTCTGGCATTCACCTTGCTTTCATTTGAGTGAAAGCCAAATTCACGCTTCTCAATATTGTTTTGAGTGTTGAGAGTCTTGAATAAGGTATTCTTTGACTTGTAGTCTTTCATGCACCCATAGCTTACCAAAGTGCCACGCCTTTTATTTTTCTTTCTCAAGACTTCTATTTCCTTCATGTTAATCTTATAAGCAGTGATATCAAGATTTTAACATTTAGAATAAAAATTACTTGTGGAAGCAATAGAAGGAATAGAAATAGTGTAAGTCAGTAGAGACTCAACTCTCTCTTTAAGGCTCTTAGTGTTCTCTTCAAGAATAATAAGCTCACTTTTGAGAGTTTTGAGTTATTTCTCTAATTCCTCTTTAGACTTATTTACTAAACTAGATTGTTTAGTCAATTTGTCTACCTTTTTCTTTTCCTTAGCAAAAAGCCACTCAAGTTCAAGATTCCTCTCTTTCTCATTAATGAGAAGATTCTCTTGTTTCTCTAGAGTTATTTCTTGTGCCTCTATTTTTTCTATAAGTTCTTTAAATTTTGATAAAACTTACTTATTCATATTCTTAAATATATCATCATCAAATTTAGACTCATTATCGCTAGAATCACTATGATCATCTTTATCTAAAACTTTAGCCATTATAGTTACCTTCTTGCTCTGTCATGAAGCACTTGGGGGAGATGATGACATCATCGACAGAATCTCCAAATAGTGATGGCTTTGGAGTCATGATGTTAGCGATGGCGATGGTGGCAACTCCCTTCTTGCTAGAGTTAGAGTCCGACTCCGATTCAGAATCGGAATCAGAGTTCCATTCTTCACCTATATGAGCGTGGCCACCTTTCTTTCCCTTCTTATACTTGTGCTTCTCTTTGCTTTCTTGCTCTTTCTTCTTAGAATAATTGGCTATGAAATGATCAAGGTCGTCACACTCATAGTACCCTTTCTTTGACTTCCTCTTCTTTGATCTATCACTCTTTTTCTTGTATTTGTCAAAGCCACCTTTCTTCATGAATTTTTTAAACTTCTTAACAAACAACATGAGCTCTTCATCATCGCTTTCATCATCACTTGACTCTTCTTTTGATTTAGCTTTGAGAGTCATATCCTTGCTCTTGTTGTTTTGAAGCTTGGCAAGGTCTTTAACTTTCTTGACTTCTTCTTCCATCAATTCATCTGATATTATTCTTCCTAACACATCATTTGGAGTCATCTTCTTGAATTCTTTGCGCTCCCGGATTAGAGTCACCAAGGTAGGATTCCTTAGCGCTATAGCCCGAAGCAATTTCTTCACTACCATATGATCGATCATCTCTTCGCTTCCAAGACCATTTATTTTGTTTACAAGAACCATAAGGCGGTCATACATCTCTTGAGGAGTCTCATCATCTTCCATGACAAATCTTCCGAGCTACCCTTCAAGAAGCTTAATCTTTGATTCTCTGACTGAAGATGTACCTTCATGAGCAACTTGCAAAGTTTCCCATATCTCTTTAGCTTCTTCAAGTTCATCAACTTTATTGAATTCTTCAGGACTCAACGTGGCAAGTAGGACACTCGCTGCTTGAGTATTACGGTGAATTGCTTGTTCTACATCGGCTATTAGTTGACGATCGCCCACATTCGAGGCATCCATATCTACACTTGTGTACACAATTTTCTAAATATTTGGATACATTGATATTACGTGCAACTTTATTTTATGTCTCCATGCCGCATAGTGTGTATCATCGAAGTAAGGTGCACGACTAGTTAACACAGAGAGATAATTATTACTCGGATTTAGTTTGGAGTAATAAAAAGGATACGCAGCTCCTTTTTTTCCTTCAACACTATTCTTATCGGTGCTAGTGAAATTTGACTCTTTCGACATCTTTACTCTTCAAACGGTTAAGCCTTCGAGAAGAGCCTGCTCTGATACCAATTAAAAGTTGTCTAGAGGGAGGTGAATAGGCAATCTAAAAAATTCTCAACAAAATAGATAAGTTAAAACTTCTAGGGCTCGGACCATCCGGACTTAGTCAGATACTCCGAGAGCCGGATGAAATAAAAACCTTCCGATGGTCCGGATATCCGGGTATTACTGAATGATCCGGGCACAATAGATCTAAAACAAAAACTATTACGGAAAATGATCTAACTAATGAACTTTGAAAGCATGAATTCAATGATGCTTATACTTGCTAGTAAATAGATAGATCAACAGTAAATTCAACTAGCAAATGCAATGAAATATACGCAATTAGCACATCTTGAGCCTTAGTACTAAAGAAGGCAATTTCTCCAAAATTGGTTGAGCTGCAATGCTACTTTATTTTTCAATATCTGCATTCATCTTAGCAACATTGTTAGTAGCATTTGATCACCATTGTCATTAAAACACCAAAATAAATTAGGGGCATAGATGCATCAAGATGCATTTTTAACCGAAGCAGTAGAAGAACAGACTATAAGTCGGCAAAGAAGAAGGAAAGGAAGTAGTACATGAAACAACGGAGTACATGGTCCTCCTTATATAGTCGTGTCTTTAGTATCGGTTGCGATGACAAACCGGTACCAAAATGCGACGAGCATAGGTCTCGAAAAGACGCACGCGTGGAACTTTCGCCTTTTAGTACCGGTTGACATTATAAACCAGTATAAAATTTGGATGGACACAAATAATGAGGAGACACTCCATAATTTGGCCAATTGCTCCATTATTACTACTGGCTTACTACTGGAACCGATACTAAAGTTCAACGGGGGTTCTAAGGAGACGGGCGCGAAACTTCATTACAGACGCGAGCGACTGTAGCGATCGTCACACCGTATAAAGTTTTTGAATTTCTTTTTTTGAACTAAAATTTATAAAATGAACTTAAATTTCACTTGTGATGATCACGTACACCGCATTTCACAGAATCAACAGACTTCATTAAGTTAAATACTTCTTCACTTCATTTAAACAGTGGTTAATACAAAAGTTCAAACTATATGACAGCTAATTAATTATAACAATTTAACCATAATAGGTCAGTGCTAGCAGTCGTGAGAAGAACAGATGGCACTCGTGCTTGATTCTGCATTCCTTGCCGCAGATGGAGAGCAAGTTTTGAAGCTAGGGGTTTTGTAGTCACCACAGCCGCCGGTCATGCACAAGTGTAGCATCACTACTATCCTGGGTTCTAGATCCCACCACCCGTTCACTGTCCGACGGACCTTGTCCACCGTGCGTTTACGACGATGTCAGCATTGCTTATTGGTGATCCTCCTGCGCACGCCACCGATGGAAGCTGCCTTGTCCACCGCCTCACCTTCTACTAGCCTTATGAGCTATAACGCGAGCTTGGTTGCAGTGTTCTCGTGTTTGTACTCGATGAGGGCGAGCAAATAGGTAGCCATCATGTGTCTAGCCTCGAAAGACGTACACAGCAGTTGGGAACCCTGCGATAGTGGCCCTACACTGAAGGCCAGATATATGCCCTAGATAAAACATTCCTCCGTGTGGCCCGCGTCAGCCAAAGCGAACAATAGACGTTGGTACCAAGGATGCTCGTGGCAAGATATTCGGGGACCCTCATGCGACAGGATAAACCCCCTTTTGATGGCGCGGACAGGCATGCTTGGCTCATGGTCCGGCACACCTGGCGCAGCCTCTGGAGGTCAGCCAACGGTGCTTCAGAGGGCTCGGCAATATGCTCGACGATCTCCATGGCGGTTTAGGAAGAAGGGGGGCTTAGGAATGTTAATACGAAAGGTTGAGGAGCCATGGTGTATACCATGGGGATGATGAGTGATTGTCAACGGGGTGAAGAAGAGAAGAAAAATGAAGAGACTTGACCGTGACGGAGTTCGCGTGCGACTCAGGTACACGGACGGACGTCGGTCGGACAGAGGGGTCGCGAAGGCGTACCGGTCCAATCCGGGTGCGTGGAGCTGAAG
>KE370847.1:54404-70493 GCA_000418225.1 Zizania latifolia
ACAAGTGAAAGGCTTACTGATGAGACAGAGCTACTGAGCCAGACCATACAACCCTTCATCACGTGCATGCCGAACAAAGCTAACCCCGTGCAGGCTAGCTGGGACACACCGTAGGCTTGTTGAGCTGTACGGAGCTCCCGCCTGGAGGCATTCTCGTTCTCAAAAGTATAAGCAACCTGAGTTTCCACCACAACATTCGTCTGTCCAGCTTAGTCTTCAACATCAACGTTCGGCGACATGGGCCAATGAAATCTAGCAGAGAGGCTTTCCCCTGGTGCCTGCCACTTCGTCTTGGCATGCCGTTTGGTAATATCCACCTCCACGTGCTGCCGCGTGCCCACCTCACTCCTTAGCCAACATGAACCGCAGCATCAGCTCGTTGTCCCACAATGAGCTACCCTTGAAGGAGACCCTCTTCCTCGGTCCCTATACCACCGGTGCCCTTCTCAGAGCCGGAGCCACCGCCCTCCTAGCTGATTCGGGAGAGAGGCCACCATCAGTAGAGTTGGCGCTCCTCCTCCTTGCCCCTTCGACCATAGGGGCCCTGCCCCTACTCGGAGATGCCATCGCCCTCCGAGCTGATATGGGAGAGAGAGCGCCATTAGCGGCATAGCTGGTGCCACTCGACCTCCTCGATGCCACTACATCGACATGAACACCCATGATCCCATTGTAGGAGTACAGTGGTGCGCAGACGCATGCCTCCCGCGTGAGCACCACCAATTTTTCCTTTAGAGACGCCCACCAACGCGGCCTCTGCCCTACCACCGGCGCTACTATGCGGGACACCACTGGCCACACACGTGGGATGATCATGAGCCTACCCAACGCCCACCTATACCATGGCTGCTTCTTGGTGGCGGCGTCACCATTCCTACATCAAACACGCACACACACGACGAGTTCACCATCAACATGTCCAAAACAAAAGATCTAAGCATCATCAGAATCATAACCCTCAAACAAAGGACAGCATCATTAGAATCAATCATGATCTAATCTCTTCTTCAGAAAATTCCTCGTGAAGAACTTAAAAAAGTTGATAAATTCTCCACGAAGAACTAAAGAGAGGAATTTTACCATCCTTGAGGGGGAAGAGATACCAAATCTGAGCCGTTAATCACACTCATCAAATAGTTGGGATTATGGCAGTACCTACTGGTACTTGCGTGCGTAGAGGATGGTAACTCCACTGTTGCTACAAGGTGGAAGGGTATTCTGTATTTTTGCGTCAGCATAGCACAATGATTTTTGCCTAGGGCGGTGCAGCCGACGAGAGAGCGTAGGGGTGGTAGGGCGGCGTGGCCAACATGGCCAGCACGGCCGGCGTGGCTGGTGGGAGTTGCACAAGGGTGGTGAGTACGGTGGGAGCTGTATAGGGGCGGCGAGGCAGAGGGAGCTTCCCATCAATGGCGCGCCGGTGGCATGCTCCATCTCTGGTCGGTGACATGATGTCCATTGTTCCAATCGTGTCCCTATCAAATCAACGGTAAGATTTAATTTAGTATCTGCTAGTACCTTGTACCTTACAGTACCTCCTCAAGAATGGTAAAACTGCACAACCAAAAAACATCTTTTTTTGCTAGATTACCACCTTGCTCGCCATTGCAGTGAGTTGGAGCCGGCGGCCCACCGCACCATCAAGAGAACCTGAGTTGAATAAAAGCAAAGGGAAATGATGTTTCAAAAGAAAAAAAAAGAATTGAACAGTTCCAACTCGTGAAGAATGATTTGGTTTTGTCACTTCATTTAAGTTCGAAGTAATTTAATTTGTACATGCTGGTAAAGCATCGGAAACATTAATGTCGGATTTCTTCGGTTCATCGAGTATCCATTTCTTGCTAATGCAATGTGTGCACGTGAACCTGGGCGAAATCATGCTGATAAAGCCAATTAAAAGAATGCATTAATGATGATTTGTTCTGGATTTGTTCGATCATTGATAACTTGAGATATTCTCATGGTGGCATTTTGGGCCTTGAAGTATTCAGTATGTCCATTACGTTGACATGTGAATCACCCATACGTGAGAAAGGCTGTCATACTCATATGTGATACAGCGAGATACCATGATACTTCGGCGTATCAAGTAGTATCGGATTAATTTAATTTAAAAATAAATAATTTAATTCTCAATATGCGCACTACCATATAAATGATCTTTAGTGATATAGCTATAGTGACGGATAAAATACACATGTTATAAATATACCTTTAGTGACAGGTATATTTACAACCGTCACTGAAGACCTACCTTTAGTGATGGGTCTCAACGATATCCGTCACTAATGAGGGATCCTAAACTGCCAAATTTTAAATCGGTATTTAGTAATGAGTCTCAATGATGCCCGTCACTAAAAACTTACCTTTAGTGATGGGTGTGAGGTCCATCCCTAAAAACTCACCTTTAGTGACGGGTGTCCTATAGACCTATCACTAAAGATCTACCTTTGGTGATGGGTGTCCTGTAGATCCATCACTAAAGACTGGCGCATATGAAAAATTTTAAAAATTTGGACAGGCAAAATAACATTAGCCTGAAAACACACATCACTATTATAAATTTCCATCTTCCCTCTCTAGTCTCTACTCTCAACCATTCTACACTTCCTTCTCTTGCTCTCTCTACTTGATCTCTACCGTTGTTTATCTCGAGCTCTATCGACGATAGCCGGCTTCACCTCAAGATCTACTGGACGGCAACCGGTGTCACTCGTGCTTTACCCGACCATGAGCTCCTCAGTGTTGAGCTGCTTTGACAAATGGTACATAGTTGTTACTGTTGTTTCACCAAATCCTACTATCTACTCTCCTCTATTGGTGTCACCTCATCTCCTCCTCCTTCATCATCATTGCCTCTCCTCCATTGTGACGATGATCACATGGAAAGCACCTTGGGACAATGACACATACGGCAGAAAGAGCCCCTCCACTACCACCTCGGATATAATCGTCAGCTCATTTGAACTGAAAGAAACTAAATAAAGATGTATAGAACAGATCTAAAATGAAAAAAATCTACCATTAGTGACGCGTGAACATCTATATCCATCACTGATGGTCCACCTTTAGTGACAGGCATAGATATATGTCCGTCACTAATGGTTGACTAATAGTGACGGATATAGATATCACTAATGATGGGTCAATAGTGTCGTGATAAAAGTGACGAGTGCGATGCCTGTCACTAATGACCTTTTTTAGGTAGTGGTGATTGATACTTGCCGATACTTGCGCTCAAGGCCCATACTACAAATATCTTTCTGAGTTTCTGTCTCTTCGTGCACTCTCCGCCACTGGCTGAGAGTTGTTTTGTTCGTGGCGTCTTGCAGCTAGGAAGGGAGGGAGAGGGAGAGGGAGGAGGAGAAAAAGGCTTGGGATTTTTCTGATTCCAGTAGAGAGAAGTGAACTCCAACATTCATACATCTAGAGGCTGCTCGCCATCATCTCCTAGGCCCCAGCTTCCATCTTGTAAGCTTAGTTGCTCTGTTGCTGCATTGAGTATTGCATGGCTGCTTCTATCTCTGAGACTCTCACTCTTTGTTTCTTAAACAAAATCTTTTGCATTGGTGCTTACTTACTTTTAGTTGTTTATTTCTTCTTTTTCTGCTAGTCTATGAGAGTTTAGATGTGATTTAGGTGTGTCTACTGTCTATGCATTTTATTGTAGATAATATCATAATAATAGATATGGCTATTGGAAGTGGAAACTTGTGTTCACAATCCCCTAGTGCACAAGGAGGCAGTGCACAAGTTGATGCTTCCAAGTTGATGAAAGATTGCATAAAACTCCTCTATGGAGCTATGTAATGCACTAATATTATAAATTTGTAATGTTTGAGTCTTTTAAACTTACCAATAATTGTTATGTATGTTATATTGTTGTTGTCTGGTATATTAACATATTTATATATACTCGCCGTATTGACATATCCTAGTTTTTGGGGATTCAGCGTATCGGCGTATCACCGTACCCGCATCGCGCATCGGTGATACATAGACGTTGACATAAGTATTTTTGAACCATCGAGGAATTTGAAATGGAAACATCTGCAACAAACATTGATGTTGTTCTTTGATAATTCGAGAATGATCACGATGAAATCAAAAATAATTTCTACTATGTTAATTAGTGATGACTGATGATAGTAATTACAAATGATAAAATTGTAAAAGAGATGAGTGATATGGAGCGACAAATCCCCATTTCAATGTGTTCGTTTCCACAAGAATCGAACAAATTAATGTCGTTGGTGGCCTCTCTGGCTCTCTCTCCCGGATCAGCGAGGATCTAGGGTGTTGGAGGGGTTGAGGAAGATCGAGGGTCTCTTTCAGGCGCAGGTGGTTCATGCTGGCAGAAGAGACGCACAAGGCTAAAGTAGAATATCGGACCCAACCAGGACTCTACTCGGATCTCCATCCGATCTATTCGGATCTCTATCCAAACCCATTTGGATCTCTATCCAAACTAAGCCCAATTCGAATCCTATTCAACTCTAGTTTTCTAACCCATTAATTGTGCAACTCTATAGGTTCACATATAGCTTGGTTAACGTATGGAAACTCCTTTCCACACTCCGTTAACAGCGGCCTCTAGCAAAGCATATTAATCCAATTATACGTAAAGATCATATCTGCCGAACCTTGTAATGTTCTCATGTACATGTCCCTTTTTCTCACAATATTGATCGAGCACAAGGTGAGATTTGTGCTATCCTATCAATAGCTATAACTTGTGATTAACTTCTTAATCACGTCAGTATGGCCATGTACTTTCATAATCCATTACATCGAGGGACCCAAAGATATCTCTCCCATAAGGAGGGGCAAATTCTATTTTAATCACTCACATTCCGCTACATGTTTCATAGCAGACCCAATGACTACTTTTATAACTACCCAGTTATGGAATAGCGTTTGATAGTCCCAAAGTAAGCCACTACGCATGTTAGGAACAATGGAGATTTTAGGTTTAAGGACTTTACATAAACACTACCAATACCTACTGATAACACATCAAATCTTAACGGTGTCTCATAACGGGTCTATCTAACATATGTTCTCTAACATATGACCATGCTATTAAGTTGATATCTCCATACACATGATCCATGAGACATGATAATCAATCAATACACATACCGATCTTAGTCATATCTGTTTCATATATGACTTAAACCGATTAGAGATCATTTAGAAATAGGTACATTATGAGTTTTATGAACAAGTCACGTACTTGTTGATCCATAATGATAGAATCTATTTCAAAAAATAGCATAGTATTTCATAAACATAGTATGTCTCGTACAACATCTCCATATTGACTCTAGTGCATAATGCTAGCAGTATAGTACAATATAGTAACGTGTAAAATTTAGAAAATAAGTGATATATAAAAGTATTCATTTTAGTTTAACAAATTGCTGCGTTCTACATTATGACTACTTGATCTTATATATGATGCCTCTGTTCATAAATCTGTGACTGCCTTCTTGCTCGAGATTGGTTTAATGGCTTCCTTATCTTGACGAAGGAAATGCTATGACCAATACCTGCTGCACTATAGTAGGTTATGTCGACGGACGATGAATAATAATTTTCAGATTTTGATTTTGGTTTAGAGTCTTATTTTGGCGTGAAAACTTCAAAATCAAACTTACGTAATAACATTGTATGAAATTCAGAATATTACATCAAACCTAGGGTTGGCGCTAGGGCCATTGGCGCTGACCCTATGCAGTTCGACGCCATACTAACTTTAGAAGCAAAACAGTGCGGACGGGGCACAGGGTTGGCGCTAGGGCCATTGGCGCCGACCCTGTGCAGCTCAATGCCATACTAAGTTCAGAAGCAAAACAGTGCGGACAACGGGGCCCAGGGTCGGCGCCAGGGCCATTGGCGCCGACCCTGTGCAGCTCGATGCCATACTGACTTCAAAAGCAGTACAGTGTGGACGGGGCCCAGGGTGGCGCCAGGGCCGTTGGCGCCAAACCTGTGCAGCTCCAGAACAGTGCTAATGCTTAGAAGATAAATCACTGTTTCTGGTAGATAATGTCATGTTTTGGATTCTGATGCTCTGCAGGATTTTAACCACAACAGACTGCAGGATATATTGTTTGTCTTTTATAGGACAACATCGTTGATATCAACATTTGAAAGTCATCTTCTAGACATTCGTACTTCTGCCCCAAAGCTTGAATTTATAACAGAACACATACTGATTTAGGCCAGTCACTCTATTTGGAGGTGGAAGTCAATATGAAGTGACCCTGCTGACTACACAGCACACCCTAAAACCTTGAGTATTTTTCTGTCTTTAGGTCTTCTTGCCTCGTACTGTAGATTTGTTCATCCGTACAGAAACAATATGTAAATTTAATCTGTATACATTGTTTTCTTTTGGAAATTTGAAACTGTCAAATTAGCAGCAGCTTTGTAACTTGAAAAAGATAATCCCAGCAATGGCAAACAAGATAGAGGAGCAGTTTGAAGAAATAAAAATGTCATGTGTGCAATTCTCCTTTCTTTTAATTAGGTATACTGTGCTACAGTCTAGCAAAACAAGGCAACTTTCACAATCATCCAAAGAAGTGTCCAACTCTGCATCATTTTCATCAATCTCCAGCTTGAATCCTTTCCTCTTGCACACCAAGACTCTGGAGAACCTTGGGAGTCACATCTCTATCATCCATGGGAATGAGAAGCTAACAATTGAGGTGGAGTAAAAAGAGCTAAAAATTCAGTGTAGTACTGAAATGAGAAGGTAACAATTGAAATGGAGTAAAAAGAGCTGTAAACCAACATGGAATTTTAAAATTGAGAAAAGCAGTACATGTGTCACCTTCCTCTTAAGAAATACATCAGCACATAGACAAGGGACTCTAAATCATCTCTCCTTCTTTGTTCTGTTCTGAAAACCAGAAATAACAAAACACACATGACAATAGTAACAGACTAAAAAAATCAGTGTAATACTGAAATGAGAAGCTAACATTTGAAAAAAATCAGTTGTAACTTCTGGTGATGAATGAGATTTTCAGAAGCAGACCACATAATGCCCATTAGACCATTATCAGACCAATCTGGAAGCAGATTTACAGAAATCAGACGTAGCACAGTGTTTCTGCTCAGTTCAGAAGAACATACCAACACAAACAGTTAAATTCAGTAGTTTGAAACAGTTCTACCAGCAGCTAAAGGATTTCAGTTAAACTACAGCAAACAGTTTTTGCAATAAGTTTGGAATAAGCTCACAATTAGTTTGGAATAAGCTATCAAGTACCTTGACTAAGCAAAGTGTTAGTAAATAACTTAATATACCAAACTTTCAGATAAGAACTGCTTGAAGGAACTGGAATTTAGTACATTGTCTTTCTGTAGTTTGAATATTTTTCTTTCAGATAACTAGATGTCAGATTTCTTTCAGATAACCACGACAGGCAGTTAATAAAATAATGACATAATAACCAACCACAACCTCAAAACCATCACCAAACATCACTTACGGTCCCATGAAAGTAACTGTGACACAAATAACGTTTCAAGTGTCCAAATACGTTAATTAAGCTACTTTACGCAATAAAACTGAGATGTGAAGTAAATGTTATGAAAAGTGAAGTGTAGTCGAAGCTTCTACATCCCGACCTAATGATCTTATCGATGAGTACCTAAAAACACAAAAAAAAATGCAAGAGTGAGTAAAGATTACTCAGCAAGTACAATATAGAACTAAATACAATTAATACAGCACATTCACACTAAGAATCAACAAGAACACTTCTTTCTTTTCTTTGAAAAGCGAGAAATCAAGAAGTAGTAGTTTCTATCACGGACAATCATGAATATCCTTTTACCATTACCGGTAAGCCGAGCAAGTGAGGCCAGCGCTCACTCATAGGATCCTGAATGAAAAAGCAAATGACACTCCATGGCTACGCATGAAACTTGAAATTTCATAATAAAGAATCAAAAACATGGATACTAAATGCTAAAGTACATATTTTGAACAACTTTGAGATAACATATCAATCGCATATAATTAAATAAGAAGACAGATAAGGAGTATAACGCAAGATATAAACATATGCATTCAACACAAATTTAGTTCGTCTTGCACTTGCCTTAACCATAGCAATAACCTGGATTCTCGCTCATTTTGCCGGAAGACTTCACACCCATGCGACGAGAACCTTCAATTTGAGGAGAATTGAGGGTTGCCCCCAAACCCCCCAAAATCTCCCAAATCTCTTCCTCTCTCCTTCTTTCCTTCTCCCTTTCTCCCCTTCTTGATTTGCTTGGCAGGGGGAATCGCCGGAGGGAGGAGAGGGCGACGCGGTGGCCAGTGGCACGACGGCCAGCGGGCGAAGGTAGGTGGTGGTGGCAGAGAAGGGCAGGCGTGCGGTGTGAGGAAAAAAGAAGAGAACGATCTGTGGAGGTGCTATATATATATCCTTTTTAATCTAATGGCCCACGTTAAACGACCCGCTCCGATCTCATCCGAAGTCCGTTTTCGACAAGTAAATATAAAAATGGAACCCACTCGACGAGCACTACGCGATCACGGAACCGATCATCCATCGAAACAACAGTTAAAAAGTTATATTTTTTAATATTTTTTTATGAAACCCTGGATATTACACTCTCCCCCCTTCAATTGAATTCGCCCTTGAATTTGTCTTATTGTCTTTGGAATAACCAAAACCTTTGATCTTTATAAAAGGATCAAGGATAAGAACTCACCGGACTTGAACAACTCTGAATATTTTTCTTGCATCTGAGACTCCAATTCCTAAGTCGCTTCCCGCACAGTTTGATGTTCCCAAAGGATCTTAACGTATTTATTCATTTTGTGCCTCAATACCTTTTCAGATTCTCCCAATATTTGCACTGGACGTGACTCAAATGTCAAGTCGTGCTCAATGGTCACAGGCTCTAGGTTAATGTGATGTTCTGGATCTTTTAGGTACTTGCATAGCATGGAGGCATGGAATACATTACGCACACCTTTCATGGACTATGGTAGCTCAAGGCGATATGCTAATGTTCTCACTCGAGCCACTATCAAGAATGGACCGATGTATCTCGGACTTAACTTGCCCTTGATTCCAAATCTCACCACACCTTTTGTGAGAGATACCTTTAGAAGTACCTGATCACCCACTTGAAATTCTAACTCCCGTCTTCTAACATCTGCATACCTCTTCTGTCTACTTTGCGCTGCAAGCATGTGTTGTCGAATCTCTGCTACCTGTTTTGTAGTCTGTTGAACCCAATCCGGTTCTAAGATGGCTCTTTCACCTATAGCATCCCAACAGAGTAGGGATCGACATTTTCTACCATATAATGCCTCATATGGTGCCATCCGGATACTAGAATAGAAACTATTATTGTAAGTGAACTCAACTAGTGGCAAGTGATCCTCCCAACTACCCTTTTAAGAAAGAACACATAATCTTAGCATGTCCTCCAGAGTTTGAATAGTACACTCTGACTGACCATCTGTTTGCGGGTAAAAAGCAGTACTAAGCCTCAACTGTGTGTCAAAAGCTTTCTGCACATTTTCCTAGAATTTGGAAACAAATTTGGCATCCCTATCAGAGACAATCGAACGGGGCACACCATGCAACCTCACAACTTCACGCATATAGATTGGTGCCAAGTCACTAGCTGAATTTGTGGAGCGAATAGGAATGAAGTGAGCTGCCTTACTAAGACGATCTATAACTACACATATGGCATCCTTTCCCCATGGAGTATGAGACAACCAAACAACGAAATCCATAGCAAGGTCATCCCAAGGCCACATGGGAACTTCTAATGATTTTAGCTTTTCGACAGGGCGTTTATGTTCAGCCTTCACTAGTTGACATACTCCACATGATGCCACGTACTTTGCCACATCCACTTTCATCGTTTTCCACCAGTAACTCTGTTTTAAATCCTGGTACATCTTGTTTTCTCCAGGGTGCACTATATAGGGCGTTCGGTGCGCTTCTCTTAAAATCTCATCTTTCACTTTAGCTTTTTGTGGCACACACAAATAACCATGAAACCCCACAGCTCCTGAGGTATCTAAAGTGAAACCTCTGGTTTTCCCTTCGTGTACATGCTTCTTAACTTGTTGTAACAACCGGTCATGTTGTTGTGCTTCTAGGACTCGCTTAGGCACATCAGATTCAAGAATAACATGGGACTGCACTTGCCACTCCAGCATAACAATATGAAATATCCATTCGTTCAAAATCAGCTATCAAGCAGTTTAATGTAGGAGGAATCGTCTTACGACTTAAAGCACCTGCAACCACATTCGCCTTACCAGGAGTATTCTGAATATTGAGGTTATAATCTTTGATCAACTCTAACCATCTTATCTGCCTTAAGTTTAAATCCTTCTGGGTGAAATGTATTTGAGACTCTTATGATCAGTGAAGATATCATATGACTCCTCATACAAGTGATGCCTCCAAATTTTAAGTGCAAAAACCATAACTGCAAGCTCTAGATCATGAGTAGGGTAATTTTGTTCATGATTCTTTAACTGCCTTGATGCATACGCGATGACATTACCCCCTTGCATGAGAACACAACCAAGACCTATTCGCGAAGCATCAGAGTAGACAGTGAATCGTTTTCTAGGTTCAGGTGTGGTCAGGACAGGAGCAATCACCAACCTCTGCTTCAACTCCTAAAAACTATGCTCACAGTCATCAGTCCATTGAAACTTCACGTCCTTATGAGTGAGCATCATCATGGGCTTAGCAATAATTGAGAAGTCTTTCACAAACCGATGGTAATACCTAGCCATCCCTAAGAAGCTCCTTACTTCCTTAACATTTGTTGGTCTCTCCTATGCTACCACAGCTGAAACTTTGCTTCGATCAATAGAAATACCTTGTTGATTGATTACATGCCCCAAAAATGCAACTTCGGAGAGCCAGAACTCATACTTCTTAAGCTTAGCATAAAATTTGTTCTCTCGCAGAGTTTCTAGCACTATCCTCAAATGTCGCCCATGCTCTTCTTCATTCTTAGAATAAATCAAAATATCATCGATGAACACTACAACAAATTTATCCAAATAACCATGAAACATGCTATTCATGGTCTCCATAAAATAGGCTGGCACATTTGTTAGTCCAAATGACATTACCTTAAACTCGTAGTGTCCATACCTCGTGGAAAATGCGGTTTTCTCAATATCCTCTTCTAATACCCATATCTGATTATAACCAGACTACAAGTCAATCTTAGAGAAAATTTTGCTCCCTTTAGTTGATCAAACAGGTCCTCAATACACGGTAATGGATATTTATTCTTAATGGTTATTATATTTAAGGCACGATAATCCATACACATACGCCAGCATCCATCCTTCTTCTCTGTAAAAAGAACCGGTGCTCCCCATGGTGACACGCTTCGACGAATCAGTTTCTTAGATAATAGATCATCTAGTTGTTTCTTCAACTCCTCTTGAAAAGGATGGGCTAACTGATATGGGGCTTTTGAGATAGGTCAGGTGCCAGGAACAAGGTCAATTCAGAACTCCACATCACGCTTTGGTGGCATACCTAGTAACTTAGCCGGAAAAACATCTAGGTAGTCACAGACCACATGAATACTTTCTAGCAACAAAGGCTTAGTTGTTTTCTTAGCTAGAGCCCATATCAAGCCTGTCTTCACTAAACGTCGATCAAGAAATAATCTTATCACCATAAAAAGAGAATGTGGAGGTGCTTTCCCTTAGAAGACCACCTCCTCGCCTGTTGGAGCCTCTAAGGTAACCATCTTCTAGAAGCAGGAGATTACAACATCATATCGATGTAACCAATCCATGCCCAAGATTACGTCGAAGGATGGTAAAGGGATGACTATTAGATCTGTCATAAACTCTATCCCATCTATAGAAATCACACATCCCAGGCATACCACTCAACTAGAAATCAAACCCCCTAGGAAACTGACTTGAACTGATCGAGAGACCTCCTAGCTATGTAATCTAGCCCGTTTTGCAAACTCGAGAGAAACAAAAGAAAACGTAGCACCGGAATCAAATAGGACTAGTACATCATGTGAATCAACTGAAAGTATACCTATAACCATGTCTGGACAATCCTGAGATGAGGCTGTAGGCATGTTGTAGACACCAGCCATAGCCGGCGTAGAAGGTCCTAAGGCTTGCTGGTGAGATGAAGCCATAGTATAAGGCGCGGTAGGAGGAGCGGGCAACTGAAGTGGAACAGGTGGTGCAGGAAGTTGAGGAGTAGGACAGTAGTGTCCTAGTGGTGGTGGAGGGTAATAAGGCACGAATGACTGATATGGAACTAGAGGGGTTGCCATCATTTGAAAAGAACCACGAGCAACACTAGGGGCTGGACCTCGTGGAGAACTAGCTGCAAAAGACCCTGCTGAATGGGAAGTAGACCTTTGCCACGTAATAATAGAGTCTGTGTTGCGCTTACATACAAGCTCCATGTGTCCAACCTTGTTGCACCTCCGACATGTCCCAGTAAATCCGCACTCTGAAGAATGATGGTTCTTCCTACATTTGAAGCAAATCAATCCTTGACCTGGTACCAGACAGAGGACCTGAGATTCTGAGGAACGAGATGTTGAAGACTGCGGACCTATCTGCTTGGGTTTGAAAGGTGGTTGATTAGTTTGATTCTGCTTAAATTTCTTGAACAGGGGGTATTGAAAGGTCTCACCTCCTTCCTGAGGAGCCCTCTTCTGATCATTACTGGTACCGCTGGTGTTCGCAGAACGAGTCTTTTGTGTAGCAGTGATTTGGATCTCAACCTCCATCCCTCTAGCCTCCTCAACTGCCTTGAGGTAAACAGTGGGTGGGTTCCTCCCCATAATCTCTCTGTACCAAGCATTGAGCCCTCTAAAGAATCTCCTGGCCTTCTCACACTCATCACTTGCCATGCTAGGCACAAATCGAACAATGTTGCTGAATTCCCTTTCATACTCATCCACGGTCTTGCTTCCCTGTTGGATATGGTTCAGTTCATCTTGTCCCTGAATGACTCGGGATAGTATTTGGCCTTAAATTGCTGTAGAAAATCCTCCCAAGTAATAGCACCACGTGATGTGCCCTAGGCTTCGGTAATGCCCTCCCACCAGATATCAGCCTGACCAGTCAATTGAAAAGGCACAAAAGTGATCTTCTCTTCGGATGTCATTCTGGATCCATTCATGTACTTTTTCATCTTGCGCAACCAATCTGTCGCATTAACTGGAGTACCAGCCCCATCAAACGTGTCTAGACGTATGGACATCCACTTGGTGAGTGTCATTCCCTGAGCAACTGGAGGGGCAACAATGACCTCAGACACTGCAGCCAAATGATCTTTATCGACGTCATCTCCTAAATCCTCTACCTTAATTGAGTTTGGGTAAGCTACTTGATTATGGCGTCCTCTTCCACGGCCTCTACCACGAGCTCTACCATGGCTCCCATGGTTGGCCACCTCGGGCTCGATGACCGAGTGGTTTCCGACCTCTTCACCATCCTGATTCTCATGACCCACTTGTAGATCTACTTCTTGATGATGACCTCTACCGTGGCCTCTACCACGGGGTCGACCACAGGCTCGGCTAGCTACGCGAGCGCTTGCTCTAGGCATAGTTCTATCAAACAGGAACAACAGAGGTTATGATATTAACAATAAATATCGATAACATTAGAGAAAAGTGGTACAATCAACTTTGTATACAGGAAAAATCATAAATGCAATGTATGACCCAAAATACCCATCCTACTGTGCACCAGTGTGTCAAAATTAATTAGTTTTTTTACGAGTAATGTTTTATTTAGTTAGCATACATATTATATTAGGTTGAGTTCTAATACATTATGCCTATTGACTCCCAACGGACCTACACCTTGGCTCTGATACCAATTGTAACACTCCAGGTTTCCACATACCTAAGATGCCACACCAAGTCCTAAAATTACTTAAGTCTAAAATTTACTCAAAATTTCGATAGAGTCTCCCCTGTAATTTGGATATCCACGACAGGTAGTTAATAAGATAATGACATAATAACCAACCACAACCTCAAAACCATCACCAAACATCACTTACGGTCCCATGAAAGTAATCGTGACACAAATAACGTTTCAAGTGTCCAAATACGTTAATTAAGCTACTTTACGCAATATAGATCTAAACACAATTAATGCGGCACATTCATACTAAGAATCAACAAGAACACTTCTTTCTTTCTTTGAAAAGCGAGAAATCAAGAAGTAGTAGTTTCCATCCCGGATAATCATGAATATCCTTTTAGCATTACCGGTAAACCGAGCAAGCGGGGCCAGCGCTCACTCATAGGATCCTGAATGAAAAAGCAAATGACACTCTATGACTACGCATGAAACTTAAAATTTCATAATAAAGAATCAAAAACATGAATACTAAATGCTAAAGTATATATTTTGAACAACTTTGAGATAACATATCAATCGCATATAATTAAATAACAAGACAGATAAGGAGTATAACACAAGGTATAAACACATCTATTTAATACAGATTTAGTTCGTCTTGCACTTGCCTTAACCGTAGCGATAACCTGGATTCTCGTTCGTTTTGCCCAAAGACTCCACACCCATGCGACGAGAACCTTCAATTTGAGGAAAATTGAGGGTTACCCCCAAACCCCCCAAAATCCCCCAAATCTCTTCCTCTCTCCTTCTTTCCTTCTCCCTTTCTCCCCTTCTTGACTTGCTTTGCAGCGGGGATCGCCGAAGGGAGGAGAGGGCGGTATGGCGGCCGGCGGCCGGCGGGTGGCGTGGCGGCCAGCGGGCGAAGGCAGGTGGTGGCGGCGGTGAAGGGCAGGCGTGCGGTGTGAGGAAAAAAGAAGAGAACGATCTGTGGAGGTGCTATATATATATCTTTTTTAATCTAACGGCTCACGTTAAACTACCCGCTACGATCTCATCTGAAATCCGTTTTCGACAAGTAAATATAAAAATAGAACATACTCAACGAGCACTACGCGACCACGGAACCCGATCGTTCATCGGAGCAACGGTTAAAAAGTTATATTTTTTTAGTATTTTTTTATGAAACCCTGGATATTATATAAAAAATCAGTGTAATACTGAAATGAGAAGCTTAGAAGTGAAATGAGAAGCAAACAATTGAAAAGGAGTAAAAAGAGCTGTAAACCAACATGTAGTGCATTATTTCTGTTCAGACCTGGCCCATCTTACTTGAGGCAAAAGCACAGGGATTCATACGTAGCAGTTTATACTGATATCAATCAACACATTCTTACATAGTTGCAATTCGATACAGTAATGTTCTGGCAACAGGTTGAAAAACCAGGAACAGCAGGAAGTGTTCTCAAAAGATCTAATAGACAAACCATTTCTTTTGAAGAATCAATACTTTGAAGCTAAATAGTTGCAATGCATATTTTTCATACTTTCAGCCAAATTGATACTTGAGGAGACAACCACTTCATTTGATGTGATAAGTTTTAAAAAGAGACTAAATTGAAAAAATTACTGCAATTGACAACGGGAGTATAGTTTAGTCAAAACAGAAATATAGTTTGTATTTTCTTAATAAATATAAAATAAATAATTGCATTCTTTACCGTTAACAAATTTAATTAGCCCAATTTGACATTATGAGGCAATTAAGCCTTGCGGCTTTGATGATTTCGTTATCGGCTCTAAACATTTGATTGGTAATTACTAGTAAGTACTAGCGCCGGTCTGGCACAGCGGAATAGACGTGTTTTGCTGATCTTTTGAAGGATCTCTGCAGACACAGCTTCGTTCGGATTTGGAATTGAAATGGATGAATTGAATCGGTGCTTCGAGCCAAATCCATGTGGAAATGAAATGGACTCCAATTCAATATTCGTGTGTGGTTAGCATGCACCCAAAAGCTTTCATAATATTATACTTATTTGTTTGTTTATTTATGCATAATATTATATTAGTAAAAAACCTTTTAAAAAGTTTAAAACGATTTTATTTTTAACTGACGGTAGTAATTACAGCGCTGATGATCTGGTCGATGCCAAGCTTAATTAGAGGTCATAGTAAAAAAAGAAGGGAAATGGAAAGAG
>KE370848.1:32460-46919 GCA_000418225.1 Zizania latifolia
CTGGTGTGATCTGTATCGCACAATCTTGTGCTGAGCTTTCTTAAGTCACTTGCAAGGCTGATATTCTCATTGTTAGAAGTTTTGGGAGTAATTGTATTTTCCACTGCATTTTAATTTGCGCCCATTCACCCCCCCTCTGGTCGCCTTTTCGGTCCTACACTGACGAGGAGTATGACGAGGACAGGGAGAAAGATGGCGTCATGGACCTCAAGAAGAGCTCTAGTATGCCCAACATCGCCTCCATCGACCCGCTACTGCCGGCCGGTGGCGGCAAGCGGTACGCCTCCGACGATGCCGAGCTCGCGTCCCGCCAGCTGAAGCGCCGGCGCCGCAAGGGGCAGGAGAGGAAGAAAGGTAAGTAACCGCCCTGCCCTTTCTTGTACCCACAGTTCCATGCTTCCATTATCTGATTTCCTTTGCTCTGAAACTTCCACTCCTTGTTAATTCTTGACGTAATTCGATGATGTGTGAAATCAAATTGTCTTCGATTGAGCAATCACCAAGATGGATTAAATTATGCTATCAGTCAGTTGGCCAACACATCTAACAATCGACAAGGCTCTCACTGTCTCACACTTGAACAACTTTTAAATTAGTAATTGTTTCTCTGAATAATCCTGTGGCAATTGATTGATTGATTGATAATCTCTGAAGGGATTCCATGGACTGAGGAGGAGCACAGGAAGTTCCTGGATGGCCTAAAGCAGCTGGGCAAAGGGGACTGGAGAGGCATCTCCAAGAACTTTGTGTCCACCAGGACGGCGACTCAGGTGGCCAGCCACGCCCAGAAGTACTTCCTCCGCCAGACCAACCCCTGCAAGAAGGAGCGCCGGGCCAGCCTCTTTGATGTCGTCGCTGACTACAATGATGATCAGGTGCATTCTTCGATCTGATCCACACCAGCTGTGACCATTCATCAGATCGTGCAGTTAATGATCTCGTCTGATCCGTTCTGTTGCAGCTTCCAAGTCAGAGTGTTGCAACTAAGCCTGCTCCTAGTCAGGAGATAAGTCATACAGACCGTGGCGACGTCCCTGTAATAATTTCAACAGATTTGTTTGCTTTCATTTTTCTCCTTTTCGGTCACAAGCTGAATTAGAATCATCCATAGTTACTAATTGTAAGTAGAAAAAAACAATCATATCTATTTTTGAACGAAAAGAAAACAAACAATCATATCTGAAAACTGAACTTTTAACCTTGCCACAGGTATCGAGCTACCTAGATGGTAGAGGCTTTAGAGGCAATAACATGCAGGTACAATTAGCACCTTTGCATCCGAGAAGATCTTTATGCTACTCAGCAGTACTGTGACCAAAACAAACACAAACTATTCCATCTGGCAGGTTGATGAACTAATTGAACATGTGAAGAGATCAAAGGCTGCTGCAGAGATGTCGTTCTCCATGGTCTCTGTACTAGAAATGGCATCATCTACCAGCAACCTGGAGCTCAGCATTGCACCTCCTCATGGCGCAATCGAGGCCATCAAGGTACTGTGATTCAGACGCCATTCTTCAGCCTTCACTGAAGGAATCTGGGTCAGCTTCAGCTACCGTTCTTTTTCGCCGTTGCTGTTGTCAGCTAACTCTATGTTTGTATCATGTGGCGTTCCTTTCAGCAGTTCATGTAATACAGAAAGAATGTCTGTGCCTTCCAAGACATGTTTCATTAAGCCTTGGTGGGTTGGTATAAGTTGGTGAACAGAAATCATATCGGTAGACTGTTTGTACTGTACGGTTGCAAAGTGTAGTGTATGAATTAATCCATCACGAAGGGTCTCCATCTCGTTCATAGTCTGGTTTGTTTCCTGTTCCCGTGTCAGGAGGCATCTAGGACAGTTGCTTGTGTGGCTCTGAGCTTCCAGTGCCCCTACATGTCCATTTAGCCCTTGTGACCACTGGTCCCGGGCAATTCCTCATGCCATTCTTGCCCAAAACACAACAATCATGTTGTCATCACGCAGTAAGGGTCTGTTTTTTTAACTAATTCCTCGTGAGAAGCAATGTTTCACCTAATTCTCATGAGAAGCAATGTTTCACACGGAATGGTAAAAACGGAAGGAGTTATTTTCTGCATGCGCATGTACCGTTCAAAAAAGGAAGAAAATATGACCTATTACCTTCTAAGAGGTAATAGGTCACCATATTTAAATCATAACCGTTAGATGATATAGAATGAATGGTCCACATTGATTTGGGGGTATCATAAAATTTTCTTACTAAGTTTTAGCATGAAGCACTTTTATTTTTATCGATTCTGTAGAGCCTCTTTAGAATCAGAGAATCCCCTAAAAAACAGGGCCTCATTCTAGGCTTCTGTTTACTTCTAACTGCAGAGAGAATGAGAGTCAGATGCAGAATTCAGTTTTTTTTAACTGCCGGGGCATGGTGGCCACATATGCTTTGCATGCCAGGACTCACACAGTGAACCACTGCACAAAAGCATCAGTTTTCTTGTATCCATGGTATCCCAACAGTTAAGATATCAAGACCTTGCAAGATAAGAGATGCAGAAATCAGATCATATGCTGTCTGAAAGCATGCAGGGCCTGTCTACTGCAGGTACATAGGAAGAGAAAGGAGATGGGGTGTGATCGAATCTAGGCCAGGATATGTGGATCACGATAGGATAAGCGGTCCACGAGGAATACAAGAGAGGCGATGCCAATCAAGCATGTGCTGCTGATGCTGATGCAAAGATGCAAGCATAGGTGGCTCACTGGCTCCCAACTGAGCTCTGCTGCTTGTTTTGCATGCTTCAAACTAGCAACAATCCTTGCAATTTGCCTCTTGGCCTTTTCAATCGCCGTTGGTGCGTGCATGCCCCACCGTTGCTGGTGCAGAGGCGACGGCAACCTTTAGACAAAAGGAGAGTGAGAGAGATGCAAGCACAAAGAAATAGCCGCTAGGATCATAAGACAAGGAAATGTGGTCTTCAGAGATAAGGTGGGGATACTTTCGTAGTGTTGTTTTTATTGGAATATTAAGAGTATATAGATGGGATGACCACATCTCATAAAAACACATGTATGGTTAGAGTGCAGAAAGGAATAAGATGGCCATCCAATGGAATTTACCTCAAAGATGCTGGATGAGAGAAACCGAAAAAATTCCTAGATGGTGCTGCCCGCATCCATCGCTGCACGCACGTGAAGTTATCACCCTCTACCCTTTATTTCCTCATGTTGACTTTCCCCTGCAATCTCCGGATCTAGTCACCAGAGGCGACGAGCCCTGGTCGCCCTCACGCACGCCGTCCTGGTCACCGGCGTACGCTGTACAGCTCGCCCGCACCGCCTGTTTCCTAGGAAAGCTCGCCTACGCTGCCCGTTTTGCCCAGGACGGCCAGCGCGTGTCGCCTATTTTGCCCCCGTGTGCCGTCTAGAACTCCTCACATGCGCCTACTTCTCCAAGTTGTGGCTGAGTGAAGTTGCCCCATTTCTACTCCTGCAGCGGAGAAAGAGGGAACCTCGGCGATTCAAGCTCATAAAATTGTTATGTTCCCCTAGTTCAGTCTGCTCACCAAGCTATGTCTAGAACATCATAGCGCCAAAAACGTTGTCAGATGTCATTATTTGTTTGGCTGCCATTCTATTCGCAAGCTTATTTTTATAAGATAGCGAGAGAGTCGCTAGCTTGATTAAAGACAAGGGTAGAAAAAGTTATACAAAGAGTTTACAGACATTAAGAGCAGGAGAAACATAAGTATGAAAATAAAAAGAGCATAGAAAGCTCTACTTGCTTCAGAGAGAAGCAGGCCAGCATGAAGCAACTAGGGGGAGGCAGGATAAGTAGAAGGAAAAAAAAAGAAAAAATGGAAGGAGAAGGAGATTTTGGTCAGCTTGGAACAGCATAATTTAGAAGTTATGATTTCAATATGATCTTCGCAACAATGTTATCTATGGGGTTCAACTCTGCACGAAAGATGCGATGATTGTGCTCTTTCTAGATGTTCCACCAAGTTAGGATGATTAGGCCGTTGAATTTTTTTTGGTTTGCTTGCTGGATAGAAGAGGATGCGTGCTTCCACCAGGAATGAGCAGAGATGAAAGAAGAAAACTGTGGAGAAACTGATATATTGTGTTTATGAAGCACCTGTAGCCAGACTTGCTGAGAAAATTTACATTTGCATGCAATGTGGTTTGCAGATTCAAAGGCATTGAGACATAAGCTACAAATTGGATTGCATGGCCACCCTTTTTGATGAGATTGTCAGCAGTGAGGATGCTGCGCTTCATCAAAGTCCATGCAAAAAATTTGCACTTTGGTTTGGCACGGGCCACCAAATTTCGTCTGATATCAGTGGTTGAGTACCACCTAAAAATTGAGTATAGTATGTAGAGCGGGTCATGTAAGATCCATCGTTTGTCCATTTCCATCGAATGGCATCAGGAAGGTCTAGAAAAAGGTTCAAATTGCCTAGCAATTGAGCAAGGTGAAAGAGCTATTGGATTTCTGCTGCAGTTGACAGATGTTCAAACCATTGTGTCCATGCATTTTTAGAGAGAGCCTGATGAACGGTACTATTTTTCTTTTTGCTGATTCAGAAAATGTTCGGCGATCAGATTTTGAGCAGAATTGGATTGGTCCAGTTATCGTGCCAGAATTGAACAATTTTACCATTTCCGATGATGATTTATGTTGATGCTCGGAATAAATCTTCATCTTGGGAGTTGCAAGGGATGTGCAATCTTATCTAGGGCCGGGTTTGATCTCTCCATCTGTACCAGAGCTATCTGATTCTTAGTGCTCTACTCATTTTAACTAGATCAAGGATTCCTAGGTCACCCATGTTCTTTGGTTTGCAGGTAGCCACCCAATTCACTAAGTAGTGACGAGCGCTCGGAGATGCAGTATTAACGGTTCTCCAAAGGAATGATCTTTAGATTCTGTCGATGCTTTTGATCAGCCATTTATTGATCTCTTGAAAAAATATAAGATCAAAAATTGGGAGTGCTGTCAGGACCGCCTTCAGTAGAGTTTCTCTTCTAGCTTTGCTTAGAAATTTGCACTTCCAATTTGCAAGTCCTGAGCCAATTTTATCAATCAATGGCTGAACATCGTTTTTATGAAGTTTTCTATGATGAAGAGGCAGCCCTAAGTATTTGCAAGGTAAAGAGTTGATCTTTGTCGAGAAGACTTAGGAGAGTTTGCTGCTCATTGAAGGTTTCATAGTTGATAGAAAAATTTTCTAATTATGTGTAATTTATTGCTAATCCCAATGCCTTCCTGAAGGCCCCAAGAAGCAATTTCAAGACTGAAAGCTGTTCTGGGCAGTCTTGTATAAAGAGGCCTACATTATTCGCATAAAAAGAAGCTCTAATTTGGATGCAAGGGTTGTCTAGCTGGGTTAGAATATCAAAATTTTTGGTAACTGTAAAGAGTTTCTGAAGTGGGTCTATGGCTAGGAGGAAAGGTAATGGAGAGAGGTGATCTCCTTGCCGCACTCCCTACCCGTGGTTTAAGAATCTTCCTAGGATGCCATTTAGAAGAATAGATGAGGTTGATATTGTTAGAGTATATGGTATATGTGTATATGATAGGTTCAAGTATATGGTAACAAGATGATATTAGATATGATTAAATTATATTTAGTTCTTTCTTATCTGTAGATCACCTACCTTATCTCCGTTTATGTACTCCTATATATATTGGTTCATAAGACTCAATGCAATACATCAACATTCATAATATATTATTTCTCTCTACAATTTAACATAGTATCAAAATAGATGAGTTAGCATCGCTCATCCTTTCGCCGCCGCTTGCCCCTGAAAGTCGATCTTATCCTTTCGGGGGCGGCAATCTACGTTCAGCCTGCTGCCATGCCTCCTCGTCCAGCGTCGCTGGATCACATGTTGGCTTTTTCCGTCGGCTTGCCTGATTCTGTCGGATCTGCACGTCGCCAGCCCACGCGTCGTCTTCCTCGGTCCTGGATCTCCGCCTCGTCGCTGCCTGGGAAGATCCTGCGCCACCGGCAGCCGTCGTCTCTGGCTTCTTCCCCGCACGCCGCCGCGGCCAGCCCGGTCGTCTTCCCCGGCCAGCTACTCACGGCGGCATCGGCGCCGCGCCCAGATCTGGCGCGCCGGCCCGCCGCCGGCGTCCTCCCGAGCCACATCGGCCGGTCAGATCTTCTCCCGCACCACGGGATTTCCCTCCTGTGCCACCGGATCCCCTGCTGTGCTGTCGGCCATCTCCCACGCAACCGGCTTCCTCTCGCGCCTGCCGGCCTCCTTCCCCACCGCGAGCGCTGCCTTGACGTTGTTCCCACGCGCGACCACAGTGCCAAGGTGACCCCGCAGGCAGGAGGCAAGAGCATCTGGTGGGTTCACGGCGCGGCGGCTGTACAGTGGGAGAATGACGGGATGGAAAAAAAAGAAAAAATGGCTGGCGTGGGGGCTTTGCACGGTTGGGCTCTTTGGATGACTACAAGGGCTTGGGCTCTTAGATGGCTACAGGAGCCTCCTCTCCTCACATCATTACGTGATGGCCACAGGCGTGCCACCGTGTCATTTTTTAATTTTTTTGGTCAATCGATCGGGTTTGTGTCGCCCACCGTCGATCGTCCATTTTGCGCATCGCTGATTTTACTCTAGAGGTTTTGTGCACCTTTAGTTTTATCACCCGATCGAGTGTTTGATCTCTCCGGAGTGGATCTTCTTCGACTACGCGCGTCACGCCGTCAAGCGTTGAGCCACTACTATGTCACCTCTTCGGGCCATAGTATTGTTGCTCATTGATCTTCAATTGCTGCATCGACATGAGCTACCGTTGTGTTGCCTCCTCGGGCCACAACGTTGCTGCTCTTATCGTCTTCACCACCACTTCGGTCATTGTCAGCCATTTGGGTTCTTCTTCGCCTACTTCGAGCACCGCCACCATGTCTTCCTCATGCTGCCACTGTCGTCGCTTCAGGCCATTGGTCCAGCTACCTTATTCGTCTTCGTCCACTACACCATGTTGCCAGCGTCGTCGTATCTTCCTCGACTACTTCTGTCTTCTCTAACAACAGTGAGCTGCATCGGCACTTCTCCGTCTATGCCGCTTTGCGCCGCGATCGTCTCGGAGACCTTCTCTGCTAGTCTTCTTTGACAATGGCACCAGGTTCATGATGGTCCCATTTCTCGCTCGTATGGTATTAGCAACACTATTGTGTGTATTTGTCTCGATTCGTCCTTGGGTCTGGCAAACCCAATGTGTCGTCTCACCCTTGATGGCTTCGACAGCATCGACTCTTTGACGTCTTCTTCCTCAATGACTGCCATGATCGCGTCACTGTCTTCGTCTTATCTTGGTTCGCCAGCACCATCCCGCATGCACGATCACTTCACGACGCCTCTCTATGCGTCTATGGCTTTAGGCTACTCGTCATCAGCACCCCGACTTCTTCGGCGATATCGACTACGACTACCTTATGCAGCTACCTCGACCATAGCTTCTTCGGCTCCATCGTTTTTGGCTACCTCGACTACGATATAAAGGGCTATTATCATTGAGCACTCTTGTCGATATCTTCTTCAGTCTAAGCATCTGCTTTGCTCACGCTTAAACTGCGGGGGATGTTAGAGTATATGGTATGTGTGTATATGGTAGGTTCGAGTATATGGTAACATGAATGATATTAGGCAGGATTAGATTATATTTAGTCATTTCTTATCTATAGATCACCTACGTTATCTCCGCTTATGTACTCCTATATATATCGGACCATGAGGCTCAATGCAATACATCAATATCCATAGTTTATTATTCCTCTCTATAATTCAATAGGTATGAGCAAGATTTGGCAAATCCATCTTATCCAACGGTCATCAAAGCCTCTATGACGAAGGAGGTCTAGCAAATAAGGCCAATTAGGCCAATTCACTAAGTCAAAGGCTTTTGAAATGTTAAGTTTTAGAAACAAAACTCGACTCTTTTTTTGTTTCAGGCTACGCAATATGCCTTGGACTAGAAGAAAATTGTCGTGCAAGGCTCCTTTCGGCTCTTTTCTTAATGAATGCACTTTGATTCGTGTCAATCAACTCTAGAAGAGATGGGGCAAGTCTATTGGCCAAGAGTTTTGTTAAAACTTTCGCAAAACTGTGCATGAGACTTATCAATCGAAAATGCTGAGGGAGCGTGGAGCAATCTTTTTTTGGCAGAAGGACTATATATGCTGAGTTTAGAAGACTAAGATGCTGAGAGTAATCCACGAGAAAACATTTGATGGCGCTAAGGAGATCAAATTTAATGATGTCCCAGCATTTTATATAGAATACATCGATAAAGCCATATGGCCCTAGGGCTTTTTCGCTTGGCATGTCCTTGATGACAGCATGTAGTTCTTCTAAACTAACTTCCTTGCTCAAATGCTGAAGGTTCTTGTGGTTTGGGTATAAAAAATCCTATTACAATCTGCAAGAGCGAGGTTTGGCTTGACCTAGAGAGGAGATGAGATAATTTTCAAGGATTTTTTCTTTTGAATGATGATCAGTGAAAGATATACCATCTTGTTCAAGAACCAGAATGAAATTTCTAAATCATCTAGAGTTCATCTTTAAATGGAAGAATTTCATGTTGGCATCTCCTTTCTGCGGCCAAGTTAACCGTGAAGGTTGTCACATTTTTATCCGATGAATGGCAGCTAGCCCCAAAATGTAAAGTTTTAGTTGATAGTGCAGTTCCTTTTCTCTGTGAACAAGAGGCCTAGTTTCTTGGGCTTGTCCAAGAGGAATATGACCTCATTTGCGATGGAGAGACGTAAGTTTGTGCTGCTAAAATTTTTGGAGTGCCATTTTCTGAGAGCAAAAGCAAGTCTTTTCAGCTTTAGATGGAATGTGAGGATTGGGTCTGAAGATACTATTGTTTCATTCCAACATTCCTTAACTTGTTCAGTAAAGCCATTCATGTTTAACCAAAAACTTTCAAATCATATTTTTTTCATATGGATCATTAGTGGAATCTGAGAAAGGAACAAAGGGGCATGATCGGATGTTGAGGAAGAAAGAGCACGCAAATGGTTGCTTGGGAATACCTCGATCCAATCCATTGAAGCAAAAACATGATCAATTTTGCTTAATGTTGGATTAATAGTATTGCTACTCCAAGTAAATCGGTGACCATGTAGTTTGATCTCTTTTAGTTCAAGGTTGTTAATGGTTTGGTTAAAGTGTTGCATGATTCTTCTGTTTATCCTGGAATTGTTTTTATTTTCAGCTCGTAGAATAAAATTAAAATCCCCAAGAAGGATCAATGTAGGTAAGACTAGGTGCTTTAAAATTTTCAATTCAGTTAGGAATTTAACTTTTTGAGCTTTTGTCTGGGGTCCATACACTGTAGTTAGGCTCCAATTGTAATTATTCCATCTGTTGCGTAAGTTGATAGTCATGGAGAAAGAGCCTAGATTAATAAGTGAGATGTCAAAGAGGTTAGAATTCACAGTAGTGAGGATGCCCCCTCAAGTGTTGATGGCCGGAAGCTGGTAAGAGGACTTCAAAAACAGAGGCCCCATAATATTGTTTACTACTTGAGTGTCAATATTTTCTAGTTTGGTTTCGTGGAGACAAATAGCAGATTGTTTGGTTAGGGCGTTTAGCCCTCTAACATTCCAACATAGTAATTTAACAAGGTTTTCTGCCATAAGTTGATGTTCCAGCATTGACTACTGTCCACCTCTGTTGTCGCAGAGTACGCCTAAGGAACAAAAGGCATGGGGCAGTCTAATAGGACTGAAGTTTCTTTCTTAGCATTGCATGCAGGCAATAACCCCCAAGGGGACCAAAAGCTATGTCAAATCGGCTGGAGGCAATACTGGACATATCTAGTAGAATTAGATAAGTACTATGTGATCTACTTGCTGAAGAAATCACCAGGGCAAGCTAAGTTGCCTGTCCTGCCCGTGAGGAGGAGGCATACGGTTTGCACTTTTTCTTCAGGCTTGAAGAGTCATTGCCGATCAGGACCAGATCCTTGATAGCCTGGATTGTACTCGGACTGAGCGGCTGCTTGAAGAGGGTCGCCAACTTCTGAGAATGAGATGCAGCAGAATTGTCAGTTAGCCCAAGTTTTTTTACAAAGAGTTTCTATTGCTAGTGTTTGCATTCTTTTTCCTTTAGGGTTTTTTAATGCTAAACAGCTGCTGCGCCGGATTGCAATCACTAAATTTTTGCCTGATTTATTAGCTTGTACCTGAGGAGGAGAGAGTATGATGGGCTGGGGAATGTTCTATGACACTTTGGTCAGGAAATCCTCCATCTTTGAGTGGAAAAGCGTGGAGTTGTTTTTGCTGGAGGTCACCTTGTCGGTAGTCTCTGAAGGAGGCAAATTGTTTTCCTAGAAATTTGTGAGCAATAGCTGAGGAGTAGGGTTAACAGAGGCCTCCTCATGCATGGGATCAAAAACATCTGTAGAGAAGGAAAGTGTATCATTCCTTGAGAGCAAAAATGGGTCAGCATCTAGATAGTAAGCAATTTTGGGGACCGTTACCTTAGTGATAGGCTTGAGCTTCTGGTCCAGCATGAGGGTCTTTACAGGATTTGACAATCCCTGATGCCTATATCCACCTGATTCCCTCGATCCACTTTTGCCGTGATCTCCTAGTCCGACGTATCGACTTCATCCTAACATCCGATGCGTGCCCAGGTAGATTTGGCATGAAACTTGTGAGGGTGCTCTGAGTCTTTATCTCCTTCATCTCGATCATCTTCATGATTATTTCTCCTGGGCCCTTTTTGACCGTGGCCATGGCCATGTTGGATAGGATATGGAGGTTTGACATCATCTCCATCTGGAACTTCTATTCTCCATGCAAAGCTGCGAGAACCAAAGGAGAAGTCTTCTACCTTATCAATATGGATGAGAACCCTATAAGTGTGACCTAATTTCGGGCCTGAGACTGTGGAGTAATAAGGGTCTATGCAAACAAGTAGGATACTAGTTGGTTCCTAAGGAGGACCTTGAACCCTATTCGCAAGCTTTTAATCACTATACGAAAGGTCAAGCTAGTAACAGATGGATCAGATTTGGCGCTAGATGGCTCGCGATTATGCAATTTTGTTTCGAAATAAAGCTCATTTTGTTCGAAAGAATTTGTGAGTTTTAAGCTATACTCTATCACTGGGTGTCAGGGATGTGACCCCTGGGTACCCCACGATAAGCTTATCAGTCCGGACCAAGAGCAGGCCAAGTCTAACAATAGAGTCTAGTATGACCCATGAAGGGGGTTTGGTCTCGATAAGGAATGTTGAGTCTTTATTAGGGAACCGAATCTAAGATCTAGTATAAAAAGATATATTTATGCCAAAATCCTTATAATTAGGGGATTAGTATCTGAGTTCGGTAGACAATCATAGATATCCAAGAGACCGACTTGGGGTAGAGTCCTGGGTTGTTAGGCTCGCCTCTTGAGTATATAAAGGGGGCGAGGCACCCCCTAGAGACATCTTATTCTTCTTGCTTTCAACGCCTTAAGCCTTCATAGCTTAATCGTATTGCATTGTAAGTTTAGACATCATATAATACACAAAAACACTGGACGTAGGGTTATTATCCCCGGGAGGCCTGAACCAATATAAATCTTGGCTCTTATTACTAGAGTCGACCATTGGATTCGAAGGCGCTACGCTTCCCTCACATAATCTAATCACCATCTCGGGTATCCCCTTGGGTGGACAGCTCGGTGATTCACTGACAGTTGGCGCGCAAGGTAGGGGATCGCGGTGACTTTCACCTGAATCTGATGGCATCACCACACCGACTCTCTGCCAAGCCTGGGTCAATGTTTGTCCTAGGCGACACCACGTTCATCGCTGACTCAACTAGAAGGCTGGTTCCTTTCGACTCAATGCCGACATCAGACCGGTCACCATGCTGAGTCCTCGACCCTTTCGTCGCCTAAAAGGCAGATCGAGTCATGGAGAGTCTAGCCGATACCATCAAAGAGTTGGCAATGGATCAGCTCACTGGGCAGGTCATCGATCGAGTCATTCAGCACTTCTCGAAGCGCCCTGAGGACCTACTCCCGCGAGGCTCCTCTCCCTATTCTCGAGAAGACTTCCCAGAGCACGCTGGAGGACGACTCGTCGAGTGGCTCACTCGTATGCTCGCCGAGACTGATGATGATGGCACCTCGGCCCCTGGATTCGGCTCCTCTTGTCAGACCAAATCGATGAGGCATCGGTGTAGGAACTCTAGAAAGAGCACGATGAGGACATCACTCCTACGGATACACATGACACCCCTTAAGTATCTATGTAAGATCTTATCACCCAAGCTCGAGTATGACGATTAAATCTACATGTAAACTCGTTTCTAAGTACCTCTTTGTATAATCATAGGAATAAATTGCTATCTAAGGATGATATTATTAATAGGAACTATAAAGATGATGAGGAGGTACATAGAGACAAGCAAAGAGGTGGAGAAGGACCAGCAAAGACGTCCAAGTTGAGTTGGAAGTCCAATCCTACTCCAGTTCGAGTCTAACTTAGATTCTAGGAGCAATGTACACTAAAATTATCGCCTAGGCCGCATACAAACTCTATTTTAATTGTTCGACCCATGCATGGAAAGCTAACTTCGGCACCTTTCCAATGACATTGGTTTCATGTCAAAATTCCTTATGGATCAATGGGAATCATCGAAACAAATTAGCATCTAGAATCTGTCAGCATGCTGTTTTCTGCGATATTGGGCCTTTGGGCCATGTATCCAGTTGAGCCCTTTACGAGTGCGTCCGAAACTACTATATAAGTTGTTTCTACAGCTATCTAGGGTTTTTGGGGTTTATTTTACATGTTGCTTTGATAGCCGCCACACCGCCGTTCTTGTAATTGAACCCCACTTCACAGATTCCAATAGAATTTCAGTTCGATGGCGTTTTCTGCGTTGTTGCTTGTGTTCTTCGATTCGTAGGCAAGGATTAGCCTTCGTGGTGGGGTGAATCAGGCTATGCTTGGTTGATAACCAGAGGAGAAGTGGTGCTGTGATTGTAAGAATTTGATCTCGTGGATCGGAACCCAGATGTGTGTGTCACGTCTCCACCAAATCGTTGTTTATCATCTACCTGATGGAAGATTGGGTACCCCACCCTCCATCAGAGCAGCTAGGGCCCGCAGAGGGCCGATCGACGATTCAAGTGCTCAGGAAAGGAAGAGCAGGACAACTATAAGGGATGATCTCGATGACGATAGACTCGTAGGAGGACGTGGCATAAGAAGACCAGCGAGGATGTCTCGATGCAGGAGGATTAGCGAACCAGGATCACGAAGACAGTGGACCAGCGAGGATTGACGCTAGGCTAGACCGTCCTCAGGAGCCACAATCCGATGCCACTCCAAATTTTGCCAAGACCGCCGAACAGCAGCCAACTCAAGTTCTTCCGTTTATCCAGCTATGTACCCTTTGCCTTATATAAAATAAAATCAAAATTTCACTTCGTGCAAAACTACATCATGCGTTTTTATCGCCGACCCGCTAGGCTCGAACCCTCTCCTGTCGATGTGAAACATCATGCACCTAGCTCAAACGGTTGTGCCCCTATGAATCTGCTCTGGGTTTGGTGCTAGCAACCATCTCAGTGAAGAAGAGCTGGCGTTAACGCTCCTCTTGGCACCTAACAGCTTGCTAAGACCTTCGGGGACTCGAGTCCTTAGCCCTAACTTTGCAAAAGCCTCAAGGGTCTCGAGAACTCATGACGCCTAATGTCGGGTTGGTGCGTAATCGGCATCAGTTCCCCATGCCTAAGACTATATGGCTATACCGGAGGCTCAAGGCCTGATCTTGGCTATGCGAAGGACTTAACAAAATCTAGAGCATAAATGCCCTCAGGGGCTTGCACTACCTGATGTCGGTAGACATGTACATGGTATGAGATCCCTACGCTAAGTACTATACTATCTAGCCCAGGTTCCTCGGGATGCTAATGGCTCTAGTACACAAAATTTGCAAACTACGAAGGACATTCATTCACAAAAGAAAGACAAAGTTTCATAATAACAAGTTTTTACACTAACCGCCTACTCCTAATCCATATAGGTAATGAACAGGACTACTCTTCGGGAGGTATCGCTTTGGGCTCTAGGTCTTCGAGGGGGGCCAAGGCCTAAAGGTCCCCAGCGATGGCGGTGGCGATGTCCTCCACCTCCCACCGATAAACCTCAGCGTCTTCACTGGTCACCCTGGTGGGAAACCCGTGCACCAGCCATCGGAGATCCACCTCAGGGAAGTAGGCCCGAATGTAAACCAAGGCCTACTCGGTTCTGTTCCTCAACATGACTGCGACAAAAATGCAGAGCTAAGTCTTGAGGCCTTCGAGCTTTACCTAGAATGCTACATCCGATTGAGGAGCCATGGTGTATACCATGGGGATGATGAGTGATTGTCAACGGGGAAAAGAAGAAGTGATGAAGGAATGAAGAGATGAAGAAGCCTCGACCGTGATGGAGTTCGCACGTGACTCAGGTACACGGATGGACG
>KE370848.1:103227-116730 GCA_000418225.1 Zizania latifolia
GGTGTGCACGGGCTGCAGCGGCTCGTAAGGAAGGGTGCAGCGATGTCTACGGCTCCGGCTACAGCGAGCTTTTCGACGACGTCCATCTCTGGCGAGCTTTTTGTATTGCCTCTCTACCCATCTTTGTATGCACACCATGTGTTTGTGTTAATGCCTACAAACTCTTGACTTTCATATCACACTGAATATTGATGGAGATATATGTGTATGCTCTTGTGCATGTCAAGTGTTTGTTGTTTTGCTTGAGAGGCCTCGGATGGTATGATTTGTCGAGGTTGTCCATGAACTCACACACCAAGTTTTCGATCAGTTGCGCATGAGTGCTTTGTGCATTTCTTTTTCTATAGAACGCTTGTCGCACTTGTGAACGCACTTTGATTGACATTTAATCTTTTATTTGGACGATCTTCTTCTGAGAGTGCTTTACTGTAGAGTTTTTGTATCGACTTGCCCGGTGTGACTATTATTGCACAGTCTTGTGCTGAATCTTTTTGAGACACTTGCAAGTCGGATACTTGGGCTTGAGGAAGTTTTCAGAAGTGTTTGTTTATCCGCTGTGTTTTTTTGTTGCGCCCATTCACCCGCCCCCTCTGGTCGCTAGTTTCGATCCTACATTCGGCATCGGATCTAGCATCTTCTTCAGACTCTGATGAGTATGCCTGGGCGTATGCAATCTTCTTCTGGAAATTTTCCCTTCGGGCTTCCTAGAATCAGCTTTCATGTGCCGATACTCGCTGCACCAGATGTGATAAGCTTTCAAACTCCTGAGAGGAAAATCTTTCCTTGATCGGGTTTAGCAACCCCTGAAATGCCAGCTCAACCAATTGGGTGTCACTGAGACTTAGACTTTAGTATCTGCTGCGCACATCTTAGAACCTCTGAACGTAATCTTGCACCGACTCATCCATCCTCTACCGAACCGCTACGAGGTCCGTCAGCTTCATCTCGTGCATGCCGGCGAAGAAATACTTATGGAACTGCTTCTTGAGGTCCGCCCACCCTCTGATGGAATTCGGTGACAGTGAAGAAAACCAAGCAAAGGCCTATCCTGATAGTGATAACGGGAAGAATCAGACCCTGAGGACCTCATCAGCCGATGCCTCCCCGCACTGGGCGAGAAAATGGCTCACATGCTCGATCGTGGAGATTGAGTCTTGCCCCGAGAACTTGGAGAAGTCGAGCACCTTGTATCGGTTGGGCAGCGGCATCCGATCGAACTACTCCGGGTACGGCCTTCGATACATGTAGGTTTGGTCCTTGGGCTTCAGACCAAACAGGTCGCGGATGACCTTAGCAATACGGTTCACCCAGTCTTCTTATTGCTGGTTTGGTATGGGGTACCGATCAGACGTGGGCGCCTGAGGGTACTGATCGGGTCGAGGAGCGTTGTAGTGATACTGCTCCCCGTGGGCGTAGGGCTGTCCTCCAAAGTATGCAGCCTGGTGGTACCCCTGAGGGATACCATTGGATGCCCCCCTTGGTGGCACAAGGTCAGGCAGCACGTTCCTCTCGATGCCATAGGTAATCTGTGGAGCTTCATGCCTCATCGGCCCTTGTGGAACAGGAGTTGATGGTTGAGCCGACAGAGGAGGCTGTGGAGGCTGGAGCGCCTGAGAGTGGTTGACCGGGAAGTATGTCGGGCCCTGTAGCGGCTCCTAAGCCACAGTACCCTCGACAGTCTTCTTGATCAACCCGTGGAGAGTGTTGACTAGAACCCTCGACTGGTTGATGAGGGCGTGGTTGACTGCACGGTCAACGGCTTCTTGAAAGTTGACATGGGGGCTATCGGGTCGCTGACTAGATTCTCCAGTGAAGGTGGGCTTCGGCAATTGAGTTTTTTGGATAGGTCCCGATCTGGTCATGCCGAAGGATTAGAGGCATATCTTTCAGTAGTCATCAACGTGCTTCTGCACCTCCACCCTTTGTTCCTCATTCAGCGCCTCCATGGTGACTTGGATGACATTGCTGTTGTCGAATTCTCCCGCCATGGCGGGAAGTGTCGTTGAAGATGAGTCCCACCGGGCGTGCCAAAAAGCGTGTTGGTGAAGTTTTTGGTCACACGCGTGGCTTGAGAGATCTGCTTAACTCTAGTGCAGGTCCTAAATTTGTGGTTCATGGCGTGCCAATCAGTTTGATCCTGTAACTGATAAGATAGACAAGAAAAACATTAGTAGTAACGCCTATCGGCTATCGAGCCGATGGTCTTGGCGTGCATCGGGACATACATTTAAATAAGATAATAAGGCATAGTAATAACATGGTAAAAACCGTATGACGTGACATATCGGATGTATGGCATGAAAATAAATCCAATGTAAAGATCTATCAGGACAATAGTATTGGCCTGAACCATCTAATTTGTAAAATCGTCTGAAAGAAATACTAGAGTCGATATCGGGATGTAAAAGCAAGACAGATATAATAATGCTAGGCCGATGTGTATCGCTCGATTCCGATGCCCGATATAACGATGAGATTAAAACAAGATAACCTATCGGCTTATACTCCGATAGAATCTGGCCTCAACATGACCGATCTGTGTTCGTATTATCATTCGCTATAACCGCAAGATTGGACCGAACCAAGACAGTCACTAAATCACAACAAATCGTAATGCTAAACATATCGGAGCACACTTCATCTAGATGAACGATACATGACGTTAATCAAACACATAGACTAAGATATCGAACTCAACCGATGAAGCTTTAGACTGAAATATTTGATCTAAACCACGCATCGATACAGCATGATCGATACATATACTAAGATGTCGGACCTAACCGATGAAGCCTTAGATCTACTAATTAATACATGTTTGGCGAAACTTACCCCTCACCGGAGATCGAAGCGATCCAGCCCCATGGGAGAGCAAGAACTCGCCAATGTCAATTTCGGCATGAACAGAAAATTCGATCATCAACTAACGTAGTACATCACATGATCATCTCATACATCGCAACATCACGGATCTATTTCATACACATTAATCTCGAGGATGATTCATCAATTTCAAGAACAAGACCGTGATATCACAAACATCAATTCCTTGAATTAAAATGCAGGAAATTAGTTACCTTCAACTTGATGTAGAATAGTTGGTGAAGTGTGAACGTTGGAGCAGTGCAGATCACCAATCAGGGAAAGCATGAATATTTCAACTGTTTGTGTGTGTATGCGGTTATGTATCTAAACACTCGAGACAAGTATCATGGAAATTTTTCTTAAGCGCATCCAAAAAAGAAAATCCAGAAAACTATTAAGTATGATCCTGCCAATTGAAAGAACTTTTCTAAAAACAATGCATCAATAATTTTCAGGCTACTGCAGGTTTCTTCACAAAAGATCCAATGAAAAGATTAGCTTCTTCAAGAAGCTACCTGCGTACTCATTCTGAGTGCCTTGGAAAGTGTGCAGGTGAGAATGTGATTAGCTGTGAACGCCGGATTTGTAACCTGCGGAAGTGTTGTTTTCAGCCAAAAAAAATTGCTTCAGCAGAAAGAATGCGACTGAGCTAGAAGCCAAGATGCAATTCCTGTGCTGCTCTATTCGGTCCGGTGCAGATCAAGCAATAAAGCTTCAGAAATTACTACCGATGAACCAGAGCTGTCCGTGAGCCTCTATGCACCAAAACCAAGACAAAACAACAAAATAATTAAGAACTCGGATAGGATAGATGCACAGCTGCCTGAGAAGCAACAGAACATGCACTACTCCACTGTAGTTCTTTGATAAGACCACACAAGGACAGCCTGTCGATTACTGCTGCAACGGAGAGGAGATCAGGGTCTGTCGCCTTTGAATCAAGCGCCGAAAAACTTAGCCAGAGAAAAATCCCGATGAAGGAAGCGAGTGAATTAAAAAACTTTGTTTCGACAGGAACATATCAGCAGAAACATTTACGCATGGCGGAGGAAATTGAAAACTCACGGAACCCGAGATAGAGATCCTGTTCCAACTGCTGAACTATGTTTCGACTCGGCACAGAAAAAAAGGCACGGCAGATCAAAAACACTCGGAGATTACAGAAACCGGACTACTCTAGCAGATCAACAAAAATAACCAAAGAAACGTAGGAAAAATCAAGAACTGAAACATCCAAAGAAACTTCTGTTCAAAATAGGGATGCTTCTAGGAGAAGCCAAGAGTGGTTGGTGGGAGGCTACACCAAAAAACAAAAAGTGCTGAATATTTTTCTCAAAACCTCCCATTTTTACAATAGAGTGGGCAGGTATTTATAGCCCCATGGGCTGAACTAAAAGACCACATTACCCCTAATCTAGAGTATTCCAACAGTACTAGCCCGAGGGGCAAAAAGGTAAAAATACAGACACAGAATTATTTGGTATCGCGATTAAACGTGGCCGTCACGATACCGCTAAATTTTAACGGGGATGTACACTTTTCGTTAGATTTGATGGTTTTAAGCCGAAGCCGTCAAAGCGTCCGTCGCCTCCGCACCGCGCACCCGGATTGGACCCGTTCCGACCCCGCGGCTCTTCAACCCGGCGGTCGGTCGCCCGTGTACCTAGGTCGCACCGGTCAGCACTGCACCGGATCACACCTCCTTCTCGCCGCTTCAGCTTCACGCACCCGGATTGGACCGGCACGCCTCCACGACCCCTTTGTCCGGCCGACGTCCGTCCGTGTACCTGAGTCACGTGCAAGCTCCGTCACGGTCGAGC
Organism: Zizania latifolia; assembly: GCA_000418225.1. Lineage (NCBI taxonomy): Eukaryota > Viridiplantae > Streptophyta > Magnoliopsida > Poales > Poaceae > Zizania > Zizania latifolia. Next base: position 107,913 of record KE370848.1, read on the forward strand.
TTCACTCTCCTCTTCTCGTCACTTCATCATCTTCCCGGTTGACAAGCACTCATCATCCTCATGGTGTATACCATGACTCCTCAGTCTCCACTGCTGGCGCCAAAGCTAGCGCCATGGCCAAGCCCACGGTGTCCCATGCAGGAAGGATGGTGGCATCCCCCATGACCGCCACAGGTCACGAGGCCTCGGCCATCAAGGCCAAGACCGGTGGAGGCAGTGCCATAGACAGCCCTAGCGGAAGCGTTGCTCCGGCCACCCTACAAGTCACAGAGTCAAAGGCAAACAGAAAATGAAAAAGCAAAAAGGTGATCACAGTGCGATGGAAACAAAACCCACCTTTGCTCCAGGCGAAAGGTGCTGGCGAGCCGGCACCTTGTTGTCCCTTTCACCGGGGGAGGAGGGGCTAGCACGGCAATAGAGATCATGGCATCCCCCTCCTCCTCGAACTCATCTAAGTCACAGATCAGGCGCCATCTCCCGAGTGTCGAGCCCCCGTCCTTACCGACCTTAGTCGCCTTCGAGCGCTTGCTCATCCCGGCCAACTCCTTTCCCTTCCACTTTGACAGATGCAGGGGCGAGTCAGAGTCACTCAGTGGTGGCATGCCATGAGGCTGATCGACCACAGTCGGGTGCTCAGGGAGTAGCACATGTGAGAAATATGCTGCATGACCCTATAGCTAGGCCACATCATACTGTGTGGGTGGTCGAACATCAGCAAAATTCAACAAGCCAAAGAACAAAACAACAGGAATCGAAAAGCAAACGATAAAACTCACCACCGATCGAGGGTTCATGATGTAGTACGACGCGAACCCAAGCTCTACCAGGAAGCAAGGCTTCCCGCTGAAGAAGGAGTTGACATACTTGGCGGCATCTGCCCGAGGCATCCACTCCACTGACTAGTCGTTCAGGTCAAAGGGCCTGAACATCTCGTAGGCCGACGTCACCCAGTGATAGAGCAGGAACACACGTCTATCCTGTTCAACTCGTGGCACTAGAGGTCCATCACTAGCCCCGCCAGCTCTTGGACCTGTCCTCCTCAAACGAGGGGCCCTGATCGGTCAACTTGATGGTGGGCTGTAGCTTCTTGGTGATCTCGGCTTGGATGGTAGGAGGGTGTTTCATGCCATAGAACCACTTCATGCGCCACCCCTTGTTCGAGGTGGTCACCAGCATTTCTAGGTACTCCGCCAACTTGCCGTCGTGGAATTGGAGCACGATGCAGCCGATCTCTTTGGTTCCCAGCACCCGGCGGAGGATGAAGAAGTACCGAAAGAGGTTCTAGTGTGGATCCACTCCTAGGTACACTTCGCACAGGTGTACGAAGATGGTGATTTGGAGGATGGAGTTGGGTGTGAGGTTTTTGAGGGAGATTCTATAGTGATGGAGGAGGCCTCAGAAGAAAGGATGTGTGGGCAGGCCAAACCCATGCACAATGAAGGACTTGAACAAGATGACCTCATTCGTGTCTGGCATCAGGAACTCTTCCCCTCCACCGCACGCCAGCCTGAGATTGCTTGGGGCGGCAAAAGTTGTGCCTTCTCGAGCCTTCACATCTTCCCCCTTGACATCACGGACGCCTCCCACTCTGCCGGCTACGATGGGCTTCCAAAAGCCATAGGCTTGAATTGAAAGAGGTGGTGGGCTTCACGGTAGCAGATGACGCAGCCACAGTGATGGCCTGGTCACTAGCGAACTAGCAGGCAAGAAAGCAAAGGAGGAGGAAGAAGAAGGAGACGAACGGTTGTGAAACAAAAGCAGGAGTTTGAAATGGTAGCACGTGGATAGACTACAGGGTGAATGGCTTAAAAAGCCATAGGATCATCATCATGACTATGGGAACAATCGATGCGAACAGGCGTCGCTTCGATCATCACTACCACTGCAATCAAGTCAATGCGATGGTTCTACCTTTTTGTCTACGCTCAGCGCCGATGCCAGACCCAATCAGAGTAGAGACGTCCGCCTATCGACTCAACTGTAATGCATTAATTGTGGACAGAGAAGACCAAAAAGCAACTTTTTATGCCCGTGATGCTTGGGTCCCTCGGGAACTTGAGGGCTTGTGTGCCCGAGGACTTGCGCACTGGGTGGGCTAATGCGCCAGAGGTCTTGTGCGCTCGAGCTCTCGTGGCTTGAGGATTATGTGCTCAGACACTAAGCCTTGGGGGCTCAAGGTCGGTTGCGCTCAAGACCACGATGGATCAAAACCTTGATGACCGTCTTCTCCAGAGCAAAATTCACCCAAGCACTAGCGATTCTCGTGGATAAGATGCACATACGATTTACATCGACACCTAAAGAACTTCAAGGGATCACCAAGACCAAGACTTCAGAAGGCTTTTTTTGCAAATAATTTTTGACCCTCGACCCAAATGTTCTATTTCACTCGAGGCTCAGGGGCTACACCATGTGGGTGCACCTATACGGTGCACCCTAGACAAAGAGGAAGATTAAAGGTTTTTCAAGATTATCAGACTTCAGCAAAGTGTAGAGACTCAGATTAAAAGATGAGCTCCTCTCAGCTTGTCCAGTTGAAGATTTTCAACCAAGCTAAGAAGAGCTCAGGGGCTGCTATCGGGGATATGACCCCTAGGTACCCTATGATGGGCTTATTAGCCTAGACCGAGAGCAGGCCAAGTCCAGCATTGGAGTCCGGTATGACCCATGAAGGGGGTTTGGTCCCGATAAGGAAGGTTATGTCTTTCTTAGGGAACCGAATCCAAGATCTGGTATGAAGAGATATATTTGTACTAGAATCCTTGTAATTAGGAAATTAGCACTCGAGTTTGGTATGTAATCTTAGATATCATAGAGACCGACTTGGGATAGAGTCCTAGGTCATCAGACTCATCCCTTGACTATATAAAGGGGGCGAGGCACCCCAGAGACTTCTAAGAATCAAATCATCTAGTTTTGATAGCTTAGGCTTATATCATATTGCTTTGTAAGCTTAGACACTATATAATACATCAAAACACTGGACGTAGGGCTATTATCCCTCGGGAGGCCTGAACCAGTATAAATCTTGGCTCTAGTTTACTAGAGTTGACCATCGGGTTTGAACGCGCTGCGGTTCCCTTACACATCTATTCACTGCCTCGGGTACCCCCTTGGGTGGACTTCCTGGTAATTCTCTGACTGGTAGAAATAGATCGCATCATGGAGAGACGGGTGGCAGCACTAGGGTGGCCGGCGGAGGCTCTCGGCGGCGGTGATGGACTACGCATGGCTGGAATGTCGGCAGAGGGCCTCGGGTTTGCAGTACTAGGGGGAAGTGGTGGCTCAGCGGGGGGATTTGGTGATGGTTCGGCTACCGCCCTAGGCGCACCGAGAGAAACTACGGCGGTGGAAAGTAGTGGCAGTGCGATGGGCACCCTAGGCACACCAGGACCAGCTGTGGTGGCAAGAAGCGGTGGCTCAGTGGGGGGATTCAGCGGTAGTGTGGCTGCCACCCTAGGCATGTTGGGAGCAGCTACAGTGGGTGGAAGCGCATGGCGGCAGTGTTGGGCTTCTTTATACGATGTGAAAAAAATAAAGTCTGTGATGTGCTTCTTGATTTGGGAAGATCGGGAAGAGAGCATGTTATGCTTTTCCTATGCATCTTTTTGAATTTTTAGTAGCTACCCAAGCTCACCTCTGTAAAAATCATGTATAGCAATCAAGTTTGGAACTTAGTTGATCCACCCGATGGTGTAAAAACCATCGAGTGTAAATGGCTTTTCAAGAAGAAGATAGACATAGAGGGAAATGTTCATATCTATTAAGTACGATTGGTGGCAAAAGGTTTCAAACAGATTCAAGATGTTGATTTTGATGAAACCTTCTCGCCCGTCGCAATGCTAAAGTCTATTCAGATCATTCTAGCAATTGCTGCATATTTTGATTATGAAATATGACAGATGGATGCCAAAATAGATTTCCTTAATGGAAACATGAGTGAGGATGTGTACATGACACATCCGACTAGTTTTGTCGATTCACAATCACCTGGAAAAGTATGCAAACTGCAAAAATCCATTTATGGATTAAATCAGGCATCTTAGAGTTGAAATATTCATTTTGATAATATGATCAAAGGGTTTGGTTTCATCAAAAATGAAGAAGAGCCTTGTGTTTACAAGAAGGCTAGTGGGAGCGCTCTTGTATTTCTGATCTTATATGTAGATGACATATTGTTCATCGGAAATGAAGGACTTAGGAGAAGCAACATATGTTCTAGGTATCAAGATCTATAGAGATAGATCAAGGAGGCTAATTAGATTAAGCCAAGATATGTTCATTGACAAATTATTGAAGAGGTTCAACATGCAGGATTCCAAAAAAGGTTTTCTGCTGATGTCACATGGCATAAGTCTCAGCAAGACTCACTGTTCGAGTATACCTAATGAGCGAGATAAGATGAATGTGATTCCATATGCTTTGGCAATTGGATCCATTATGTATGCCATGTTTTGTACATGCCAGATGTCTCGTATGCTTTGAGTGTTATGAGCAGATAGCAATCGGATCCAGGTGAGAGTCACTGGATTGCAGTAAAGAACATCTTAAAATATTTGAGAATAATTAAAGATGTGTTCCTAGTCTATGGAGGTGAGGAAGAGCGAGTTGTAAGTGGTTACGCCGATGCAAGCTTTCAAACTAATAAGGATGACTATAGATCGCAATCTGAATTTGTTTTCTGCCTCAATGGTGTAGCGGTGAGCTGGAAGAGTTCTATGCAAGAGACGGTAGCTGATTTTACAATAGAAGCTACAAAGGAAGTTGTTTGGATTAAGAATTTTTTTCTGAGCTTGGTGTGATGTCTAGTGCCTCTAGTCCGATAGACCTCTACTGTGATAATAGTGGAACTATTGCACAAGCAAAGAAGCCTAGGTCACACCAGAAGTCCAAACATATATTTTGGCGATATCATCTGATTCACGAGATAGTGGATAGGGGAGATGTAAAGATATGCAAAGTGCAAACTAATTTGAATGTTGTAGATCCATTGACAAAGCTGCTCTCGTAGCCCAAGCATGAGTCACATACTAGGTCTATGGGTATTAGATATTTATTTTGTTCCTTAAAATAGAAACTACCATTATGGATCAATGAGTACGTGACTCATTCATGAGACTCATAATGTAACTATTTCTAAATAATACCTGATTGGATATAGGTCATATATGGAACAGATATGACTGAGATCAGTAAGTGTATTGATTGATGATCATGTCTCATGGTCATAGGTATGGAGATACCAACTCAATAACATGGACGTATGTTAGAGAACATATATTAGATAGACCCACTATGAGACACTATTGAGATTTTATGTGTCATCAGTTGGTCTTAGTAGTGTTTACGTAAAGTCCTTAGACCTGAGATCATCATGGTTCTCAACATACGTAGTAGCTTACTTTGAGTCTACCAAACGCTACTCCATAACTGGGTAGTCATAAAAGTAGTCTTCAAGTATGATATGAAACATGTAGTTGGATGTAAGTGATCAAGATGGAATTTGCTCCTCCTAATGGGAGAGATATTTCTGGGCCCCTCAATGTAATGGATTATAGAAGTGCATAGCCATGCCAATGTGATTAAAGAGTTAATCAAAAGGTATAATCCAATACGGAGATCGAGAGAGGATCGAGTTATTGATAGGATGGCAAAAATCTCACCTTGTGCTTGATTAATATCGTTAGACAAAGGGACATGTACATGAGAATATTACAAGGTTCAATCGATATGATCTTTATGTATGCTTGGGTTAATATGCTTTGCTAGAGGCCATCGTTAATGGAATATGGAAAGGAGTTTCCATATGTTAACCAAGCTATGCGTGAATCTATAGGGTCACACACTTAATGGGTTGGAACACTAGATTCGAATAGGATTCGAATTGAGCTCAATTTGAATAGAGATCCAAACAGTTTGGATAGAGATCCGAACATATCAGATGGGGATCTAAGTACAGTCCTAGTTAGGCCTAGGAGGGACAAGCTAGGACGTCTATATATATGAGGGTGTAGGTCATAGGGAAGCTAAGCTTTTTGCCTCGCATGTTGATACGTTTCTCATGCTAAGTTGTTAGCCACCAAGAGCAAACCCTAGCCACCACCTCTCGAGCCTAACCACCTCACTTACCGCCTAGGTGCTAGTACACCACTGGTCAGTATTACCACCTTAGATGTGTGGATACCAGTAGAGGCGTTGCTATTTTGCTTCGCATTCGTGTCACCGATAGGCATCGGTATCATCGGTGCCACTGATTGGATCGGTGGCATCATCAGCCGCTTTTAGAAAGCATTTATCTAGCAGTGAGAAAAGAAAAAAATAGAAAACAAGTAAATGATTTGATAAAATCACAAAAAGATTCATTGATAAATTTTTTCAGAATAGTACGAGCACTTTAAGAAACCCAAATGAGTTTGTGATAGTTGTTGTGGAGAAAGTTACTAATATTATTTTAGAAGACCAATGCCCTAGAGAAGAAAATATTAACACTAATGAAAATGATAACAATGTGAGTAATCATAAGCATATATTTAGTTCATCTGCTACTATTGATGACAACCAGTTTTTCTTATGCATATCTATAATCCAAGAAATTAGGATAATCTTGATAACAAAGCCATGAACATTTTAGTAATTAGTATATAAATATTTCACCTCGAATTCTCTTGCTTCCAGGCTCCACCTACTCAACCAAACCTTTATCCTTCTAGTCCCTCAAAATCCAAAACTTTGATTTCTCAAACTCAATTTCTTGGTAGCGATGATGATCATAATCCAACTGATTCTCCATCACTACAATCATTGGACTTCCCTCCCTCTGATGAAGACAACGATTCTTCCGAATCTTTGCTAGCTCCAAGCACGCTCCCTAAACACCAATCTCCAGAGGTATGCATTTTTATAGTTCATTGGCCAACAAAAGCTGTCAGATAAACCTTCATCTTCTTTAGGAACCTGGCTCCTTCAGGTTCAATGTGACGCCACCCATTAGAAATAATGAAGTCCAATCGTTGAATGAAGACCTCATCTTTTGGGACCCTGTTCAAGAAGAGCTATCGGCCATACTCCATCACCTCCAAAACCCAATCGGCTCCTTTTTTCGAGGCATTGAGGTTCCCCGAGCTCAATTTCGGTCGATGGCCGATCAACTTCATGTCGATCTGGCCAGAGGTTTATCCTAGGCCCTTTCTAAAGAACACCAGCTAGCCTATGATAGCACGTATCCCAACCTTACCAATCGCGCTATGCAAACGGTCCACCTGTAGAACCTCGAATCGGCCAAAGCCAAGGTGCAAACGGCCAAAAGTCATCTACAATTCCTGTGGAGTGTGCCTAATCGCTATCAATCATACCTAGATCGTCTACGATCAGTAGAAGCCTTCATTCTACAAACAATAAGTTCCTGGAGAGACCAACTGAATCGGCTTGGGCCCACATGGTGGATCGGCAAAGATATCTTGACACCCTTCCAATCAGAATCCAATTTAAAAGAGCTGAACTAATCAATCTGACACGTGATCTCCCCCAATATCAACTGTGGATTTGGGCGATTGAAGGAAGCGATGAAGAAGATACCATGACAATCCTACGTACTGAAGAGATCCAAGCCAAAGCAGCCTCTTCCTTAGAAAGATTTTTAGCGCTTTAAATCTTGTAATCGCTTCAAATCTTGTAATCGGCCATTTGTAATCAACTCCTTTATGAATAATAGTTTGTTTCTTAGAATTTTTGTTTCCCAACGAAATCACCTTATCAGCTATCATATCTCTCTATTGCCGATGATCGTATGAGGCCTTCACACCTATCTTTAAAACCTCTTGCCCATTGATCGGCCTATTGCCTTAACAATTCGATCAACTGAAAATCTCATTTCCTAAAAATCATCAAAAAATTCATGATTTTGCATGGGTCTATCGGTCCTCGATCTATCGGCATGATGGTTTTCATGGCCTCGTGTGTTGCCGATACTTCTTCTGTTTGCTGATCTTGACCCGGTCAGCAACTTTGACTATTTTAGATCGAGTGCATGACCTAGTTGTACATACGTGCTGGTTGTGGTGTACCAATTGTGTTGCACCATGCCCCCAAGTTCAGAATATGAAGGGTTATGTTTCGAAGTCTTCCTGGAATCTCGCAACTAGCGCTATGTTTTAATTTTGTATTGGGAACCCAACTGTTTGCACTTCTCTCTCTCATCTATAAAGCATGTGGCCCTTCGTCTTCGGTTGTACACTTCCCAACTCTCTTACCTCAAGCCAAAACCCTCGAGCTCTTCACCGCCACCGCCGGTTGTGCTTCACCCCTATCACTGCTGCAAGTCTCATTTTCTCTGGCTCAATGTGCCGCTCGTCTTCACATCCTACAATGGCCACCAATGAGAATGTTCTAGAGGTACTTGTCTATTTGCGTTTTCTCATTTTCCCTTGTGTACGTAGGTCATTTCTTTTCTTGTTCCTGTCAAACCTTAAGAACCAACTGTTGATTTCATTGTATGAGAGTCCATCATCATACTATCTAGGCCCTTATGGTGAAGCTGATCCCACTAAATTTGTGAGATCATGTGTATGATCAATGATATGTGATGAACAAATTGGTTTGATGTTGATATGTGTTGAATAAATGTGTTTTGATTGGTTTGGGTAGTTGAACACTTTGGTCAAGTTATCGGGCACTCTGGTCGGGCACTCTGCTCGAGAGTTAGCACTCGAAAAGTTTAACACTCGGGAAATTCAGCCCCTGGGAGAATTCAGCACTTGGTGTAGGACCGAAACTAGCGACCAGAGGGGGGGTGAATGGGCGCAAAAACAAAAACACAGCG
>KE370849.1:6028-16453 GCA_000418225.1 Zizania latifolia
CCGTCCCCGGACCTCTCCATCCAGATCTCCCCCCGCGCTTCCCCGCCCGCCGTGGCCTCGCTGGCACGCGACCGCGCCGAGGACCTGCAGGCCGAGTCCCGCGCCATGGCACGCGCCGCGGCCGCCACGGTCTTCAGCCCTGAACTCCTCGCCTCCCGCTACGGCTCCCGACCCACCAAGGTAGGCAACCCCCCGACACTTGCGCTATCTATGTTCTCGGCAACTCGAATTTCGAGAATTCTGACCTGTGTGCTGTGGATTGCTGCTGCTTTACCAGGTGGCACTGCGAGCGGTGGAGGTGGTGTCCAAGATAGGGACGTTTGGGCTGAACCTGCTGCTGGACGAGCGGAGGGGGGCGTCATCGGCTATGAGGCGCGCGAGGGCGATAGAGCTGCGGACCATACTGACCAGGCTCGGCCCGACGTTCGTCAAGATTGGGCAAGGACTGTCCACGCGGCCTGATCTTTGCCCGCCCGAGTACCTCGAGGAGCTCTCCGAGTTGCAGGTACCCGTTCTTGTTTGCCCTACACTTGTTTAAAAATGCCTATTTGATTCAAACTGGTTATGATGTTACCGTAGATCAACATTAAGCCAATGTGGCATGCTCTTGTTCAAAGATTGAGTGTCGGTGGATTTACTCTTGTTATTTAGTGTATAACAATTCATTCAAAGGGCTATCCACCATTTCACCTAGAGTTCAAATCATGGACACCCAATGAATATTACACCCACGGGTGTGCTTTCAATAGAAATTTAACAAGGTCAGAGATTTGCTGCTAGCCTCCGTATCTTTTTGAGCGTGTGTAAGGGGTGCACTTGTGCTTGTGTGTGTGTGTCCGTCATCCATGTAATTGCAAAAAATATATTCACCTAGAATTTCTTGCTATTAGCGGAGTGTATTATTTTTAAGGAGGTGGAGGATGGCTTTCAGAATGGTTGTGCCATTAGTAGGAAGTAAATGGCATCAGCTTGAACTTACCATTTCATTATATTTCCTGATAGCTAGGGTGATTCCTTCCATTTTTCGTCTATAGTATTATACTGCCAATTGGTTTACATGTAACTGTCTTGCAGGATTCACTTCCCACATTTCCAGATGAACAGGCATTTGCATGTATCGAGAGGGAGCTTGGGTTTCCTCTTGATTCAATCTACTCATCAATATCACCTTCCCCAATTGCTGCCGCAAGTTTAGGTCAAGTTTATAAGGCACGATTAAAATACTCTGGGAAGCTGGTAGCTGTTAAGGTGCAAAGGCCTGGTATTGAGGATATTATCGGGCTTGATTTTTATCTACTGAGGGGTCTTGGCTTTCTAATAAATAAATATGTCAACTTTATATCCAGTGATGTTGTTGCTCTCATGGATGAATTTGCTCGAAGAGTTTATCAAGAGCTTAATTATGTTCAGGTACAATTTTCTTGTTCTTGTGAACCTTTTTGCACACAATCTGGTGGCCATATCTGCAGTATACATCACTACTTTTCCTATTGGTAGATGTTTGTTTGCTTTATTCAGGTTCCACTGCCTGTTAACAGGGTTGCCACTTTTGGTATGAGATTTCTATAGGTACTGAATTCTGAAATTTTGGATGAAACCATTCAATCATTTTTAAATTCAAACAAGATAATTCAGACCAATATTGTGAATCCTTCCTGTGAATGCTTCACAGAATTAGCATATGACTCTGTTGCTTCAACAGTAGAATTTAGTAAATAAGAACTGTGTTATTGATGATTTAAGGGTTGTGGAAACTTTGAATGCAGGAAGGCCAAAATGCAAGGAGGTTTAAGAAGTTATATGCTGACAAGCAAGATGTGTTGGTGCCTGATATATTTTGGGATTACACAAGTTCAAAGGTTCTGACAATGGAGTGGATTGAAGGTACAAAATTAAACCAGCAAGCTGCTATTGAAAAACAAGGTTTGAAGGTTCTGGATTTGGTGAACATTGGTATTCAGTGTAGCTTAAGGCAACTTTTGGAGTATGGTTACTTTCATGCTGACCCTCATCCCGGTAATATATTGGCAACACCTGAAGGGAAGCTTGCTTTTCTTGATTTTGGTATGATGAGTGAAACCCCAGAGGTTGCAAGAGTAGCCATAATAGGCCATGTTGTTCACATGGTCAATAGGGACTATGAAGCGATGGCTCGTGATTATTATGCACTTGATTTTTTGGAACCTGATGTAGATGTTTCCCCAATTGTCCCTGCTCTTAAGAATTTCTTTGATGATGCTCTGAACTCAACAGTAAGTGAGCTAAACTTCAAGACAATAGTTGATGGCTTAGGTGCTGTTCTCTACCAGTACCCATTCAAAGGTATGTTTTCTTCTTGTTCAGATACTAGTTCACCTGTATACTAGTTCTGCTCATGTAGTGACATAACTTGTCTCTTTGTTCGAATCTAGTACCCGCATACTACGCGTTGATACTGCGATCACTCACTGTACTGGAAGGTTTAGCACTCTATGCTGACCCCAATTTTAAGGTGCTCGCTGCCTCATACCCTTACTTTGCTAAAAGGCTGCTCACTGATCCCAATCCATATCTCAGAGATGCTTTGATTGAGCTGCTATTCAAGGATGGGAAATTCAGGCAAGTTTATGTTCTCATGAAGTAGTTAATGAAGAGTTCTGAGTTTTGACTACTCTTTCCAGTAATTGCATCTTGTAATGAGTACTCTACGGCTGTTTGACTAATTTTGCTTCTACACAGATGGAATAGGCTTGAAAATCTTCTTGTTCAAGGGAGTCAAGATAGAGAGTTTGCTGCGAAAGATGCTTTACAACCAGTTCTAAAGCTTCTACTTGGTCCTGATGGAGAGGAACTGCGGATTCTATTTGTGAAAGAAGCAGTTCGTGTCACAGAAGCCATCACTTTTGGAACACTGATTGATTCGTACAACGCAGCTCCGGAAATTCTTAAACCATTAATATCCAGTGGCAATGCAGCCGGGCCCTTTAAGGTAAGCGAGGTTGAGAGGGAACAAATGATTGAGCTCAAAGACAGGGTTTTGAGAATATGGGGACTTTTGAGATCCTCAGATGGCTTTGATCCAAGCATTTTGCAACCAATAGTGCAGGTATACTTCAGCTCCATTTCTTAATACGTGCTTCAACATCTATCTAGAACTATTGAACTTGATCCCATGGGGCGATTTTGATATCCAGGTGCTACAAGAACCAGAAGCCCGTGTTCTTGGCTCACGTGTTGCAGGTGGTGTTACGCAGCGTCTTGCTGCCCGCCTATTGCAGCAGCTGTTGAGAACCCCACCTGTTCCTGGATCTTCTTAGGAGATAGTGTACTAAAACATGTAAATTCACACGATACTTTCCACAGGAAATTAAAAGGAAGTGTAATTCAGAAGTCAAGTATAAAGGTAATTTCTTCATTCATGCCGGATAAAGATCCCCTAGATGTTTGTAACTTGGTCTCAGCCTAAAAAATTTTGAATCTAAAAAAAATTGTTCTCACTTGAAGTTGGTATGATTTTTTTTTTTTTTTTTTTTTGTAAATTGGTCTCTCAGTGGACACGTAGACCAAGCGACTTGCAAGTTGCAATACACTGGTCTATTTGGCTTGTTTTGTGGCTAATTACTATGTTAACTTTATAATTATATTTAATTGTGGTGGGTTGAAAATATGTGAAATATAGGGTCCTGTTTGGCTAGTCAAACCTATCCCTAAAAAATATTAGATCTAGAGTTATGAGCACATTGGAGGTATTTATTCGAGACATTTGATTTTATTTTAGATTAGAAATAAAAATTTAAATTACTTTATTTTTATCAAAGTATCTAGTATGGATGTCAATTTAGAGCTGTAACAAAATACCTTATATCTAGACAATTTCATTTTGTATTTTAAAATATGGTGATTTTCTCAAATCTGATTTACTAGGTTAAGTTGAGGTTAAGTTGTTTTAGATTGTTAAAAAGGACGTTTGAAAAATCCTAACCAAACCCGAAGTAAATTCTGCCGACAAACTCTGCTAATGTGTGTAGTTTAGAGTTTTGAGACAAAGAACAGAGACACAATATATAGGGGAAAAGTCGAACTTTTTTATTGTTCAGATTCAACTGTATACAAATGAGAGAACTCATTTATATACATGGCCATGCACTTTTTAATCCGACCTACCTCGAGAGGCCTAGAGACGTCTCTCCCGTTATTTAGAAGGGGTAAATTCTATCTTGATCGCTCACATCCCACGATACGTTTCGTGACACACCCGAAAGCAACCTTTATAACTACCCTGTTATGGAATAGCGTTTGGAAGTCCCTAAGTGTGCTACTACACATTCTAGAATCAATGATGATCTCAGGTCTAAGAATTCTGTAGGTATACTATTTAAGATGACAACTGATGGCACATAAAATAACAATCCCAGCAGTATCTCAATGTGGGTCTATTCAACTTCATGTTCACTAACATGAGTCTATATCACTGATTTGATATATCCATGTCTATGATCTATGAAACATGATCATCAATCAGACAGATGTGCTAATCTATAAATCATCATTATCCCACATGACGATCTTCAGATCAGGGATCATTTAGAATAACATCATAACACAAAGAGTTTCACAAACAAGTCATCAACTTGCTAATCTATGTAAAATAATTTATTCAAGAAACAAGATAACCAATTATCCAAATGTACATCAGTATAGACAAACTAACTTCTTCTTACATATACTCGACTCACTCACGTAAGTATCTAATATCCATAGAGCTCAAGTGCGCCTCATGTCTGGGCTGTGAGAGAGGCTTCGTCAATGGATCGGCTAGGTTTAAATCCGTGTGCACCTTGCAGATTTTCACATCACCTCTATCTATAATCTCACGGATCAGGTGATAGCGCCGCAGTATATGCTTGGACTTCTGATGTGACCTAGGCTCCTTGGCTTGCGCAATGACACCACTATTATCACAATAGAGGTCCACTAGACTAGATGCACTAGGGACAACACCTAGCTCGAAAACAAACTTTCTGATCCAAACTGCCTTCTTCGCAGCATCCGAAGCTGTAATATACTCGGTCTCTGTTGTTGAATCTGCAACCATTTCTTGCTTGGAACTCTTCCAACTCACTGCGCCTCCATTGAGGCAGAATACAAATCCAGACTGCGATCGTAAATCGTCCTTGTCGGTTTGGAAGCTAGCATCGGTGTAACCATTTACAATGAGCTCCTCCTCATCTCCATAGATCAGGAACGTATCCTCAGTTCTTCTCAAGTACTTGAGGATACTCTTTACAACCGCCCAGTGACTTTCACCCGAGTTTGATTGATATTTGCTCGTAACACTTAGAGCATAAAAGACATCTAGGCCCGTACAAAGCATGTCATACATGATGGATCCGATTGCGGAGGCATACGGGATCACAATTATTTTCTCCAGCTCATCAGGTGTCGAAGGACACTGACTTTTACTGAGAGAAATACCATGTGACATTGGCAGAAAACATTTCTTGAAGTTCTGCATATTGAACCGCTTCAATACCTTGTCAATGTACATGCTTTGGCTTAATCCAATTAACCTTCTCGATCTATCTCTATAGATCTTTATGCCCAAGATGTATGCTGCCTCTCCAAGATCTTTCATTGAGAATTTTTTTCTCAACGAAGACTTGACAGCATCTAGCATAAGAATATTATTTCCGATCAACAATATGTCATCTACATATAAGACTAGATACACAAGTGAGCTCTCACTAGTCTTTTTGTAAACACAAGGCTCTTTTTCGTTCTTGATGAAGCCAAACCCTTTGACTACCTCATCAAAACGAAGGTTCAAACTCTGAGAAGCTTGCTTCAGCCCATAAATGGACCTTTGTAGCTTGCAAACTTTCTCAGCATTCTCAGGATCATCAAGATCTTCAGGGTGTGTCATGTATACATCCTCACTTAGGTTTTCATTAAGAAAAGTCGTCTTGACATCTATTTGCCATATCTCATAATCATAAAATGCGATAATTGCTAGAATGATTCGGATAGACTTTAGCATAGCGACGGGTGAAAATGTTTCATCATAATCAACACCTTGAATCTGCCTGAAATATTTCGCCACTAATCGTGCCTTATAGATGTGAACATTTCCATCAACGCCTATCTTTTTCTTAAAAATCCATTTACACTCGATAGTTTTTACATCGTCAGGTAGGTCGGCCAAGTTCCAAACTTGATTATCTCGTATGGATTCTAACTCGGATCTTATGGCTCCAAACCATTTCTCAGAGTCAGGTCCCATCACTGCTTCCGAATAGGTCTTAGGTTTATCATTGTCCAACAATAATATGTCGCGCTGTCTAGTGGTCAAGAACGCTAACCGCTTGGGCGCACGACTCATCATCTCCGACCGACGTGGGGCTGGTGTCTCGACAACAGGCTCTGCAACATCTTGCATGTCGAGGTCCGGTTCAGTAGGAGATGAAACACTTTCTAGTGGTTCTCGAACCTCTTCAAGTCGCACCATACTCCTACTAACCACTTTCGAGATAAACTCTTTTTTTAGAAAGACACCATTTCGGGCGACAAATATTTTGCCTTCTTTCTGGTTATATAAGTAATATCCTTTGGTTTCTCTAGGATACCTCACAAAGTAGCGTTTATCAGATTTGGGAATGAGCTTATCAGACGTCAAACGCTTTACATAGGCCTCACAACCCCAGATCTTTAGAAAAGACAACCTGGGATGCTTCCCAGTCCATATCTCATATGGTGACCTCTCTACAGATTTAGATGGAACTCTGTTTAGTGTGAAAGCAGCAGTTTCTAAAGCTAATTCTTAGAAAGACAATGAAAGATCAGTTTGACTCATCAGACCGGACCATGTCCAACAAAGTTCGGTTCCTCCGCTCGGACACCCCATTCCACTGAGGTGTACCAGGTGGAGTCAGCTGTGGAACAATTCCACACTGCTTCAGATGATCATTAAACTCTTGGCTCAAATATTCACCTTCACGATCCGATCGCAGAAATTTGATTGTCTTGCCAGTATGATTTTGTACCTTATTCTAGAACTCCTTGAACTTTTCAAAGAATTCCGACTTATGCCTCATTAAGTAGACGTAACCATATCTACTAAAGTCGTCAGTAAAAGTTATGAAGTACTGAAATCCACCTCTGGCTGTAGAACTCATTGGTCCACATACATCAGTATGTACAATGGCCAATAGCTCGCTAGTCCTCTCACTTTTACCAGTGAAAGGCGTCTTAATCATCTTCCCAAGCAAACAAGACTCACATGTGTCAAATTATTTAAAATCAAATGACTTCAAAAGCCATCTCTATGGAGCTTCTGCATGCGCTTCTCATTTATATGACCCAAACGACAATGTTAGACATAGGTGGGATCCAAATCATTGAGTCGAGGTTTTTTCGTATTAATGTTATAGACATGTGTATCCTCAAGATTCAGAATATATAAGCCATTCACTAATGGATAAACACCATAGAGCATGTCATTTGAAAATATCGAACAACACTTGTTATTTATTACGAATTCAAAACCATCTTCCTCTAAACATGACGAAGAGACAATGTTTTTGCCCAAGGTGGGAATAAAATAACAATTATTTAACTCTAAAACTAATTCTGAGGGTAGCGACAAAAAATAGACGCCGACGACCAACACAGCAACTTTTGCACCATTGCCGACGCGAACATCCAATTCGCCTCTTGCGTACTTCCTAGTCCTTTTCAACCCCTGCAACGGTTTGTAAGTGTGAATCATCAATCCGGTATCAAATACCCATGAATCACTTGGACGAGTGGCAAGATTAATTTCAATAACATATATACTTGCAGTAGAAGCGGAAGTCTCATTTCCCTTCTTCTTCTTGAGTTCTTTCAAGTGCAACTTGCAGTTCCTTCGCCAATGATCATTTCTGTACACAAACAAGGACTTTGAGGAATCGTACCTCTCGGCCTGAGCTTGGTTCTCAAATATGTCTCGGAGTCCCACAATCATATTATGGACATCCATGTTCTCTTCTTGCTTCCGAAGCTCAGAGGACATACTGGCATGCATGAGATAGCTAACATCAAGCGAATCATTGGAGAGCTTCTCATAAGCCCTCCGATTAGCTGCAGATGCATTATTAGCTGGTTCATCAAGATGGAGCGAATCATTGGAGAACCATTCTCAAACTTCTATATCAATTAATAAAGTTTGTTCCACGAAGAATAATCGCAAATTAAAACTAAAAGTGTTACTAGCAATAGGTGCCATGATCTACAACAACAATGCAAGGTTCAGCACTATGCTATGTTAGTCTTCTATCAAATAAAAGATGTACCACAATATGAAAAATGATCGCTTTTCCTCTAACGACACATTGTGGGACAAGATCTATATTCATCTAACTCCTAGTGAGCTTTGGCATCACTGCTAGAAGATTAGTGACATAGGTAAGCAATACCTTTCTAATCACATCTTGATGTGACTCTTGTTCGTTGGGATAGCATCCAATGCCCGACTCCTAACTCCATGCTCCAAAGTCCAAAACCATTTTGATAGCTTTGTTAAGCAAACCAATACTATGCATGTGGTGTCCGACACCACCCTAACTGATTGAGATAAAAGATGGCACCCTGCTTTGGCAGACCCACCATACAATGATTATAACCTTTGTAAGTGCAGCTATTGGAAAGAGCATCAATACTTAATTTTCTGAGGGAAACTATTCTAGCATGGTAACGATGCCTACCGCATACGGAACATGAAAGAATAGTATGACAAGAATAAAAGTAAACATCGCAACCAATCATATTGACTGTGACATAGTATGGCCCCTTCGCATGGTGATCTCTATCTCCATGGTTCCTATCCTTCGGGTCAAACCGCTTCAAGCCTCCATGAACCTATATCAGTCTACTACGTCTAATAGCACTATACTAATTACATGAGCTGAAGCATCACATGTCGATGCACAGGTCGTACAACATTTGAACAGCCTTGGGCTGTAATCAACCATGACACGCAGACCATGTTATTACAAGCAAGTAGCATATACTTTACAAGACCATACCAGTCACAACATTCTCTGCAAAAACAAGTTAGGCGGAGACTATGCACAACTGAAAACAGACCCGGAACTTCTGGTCGAAGGGACCAAAACTTCCGACTCAGGGCCGGAACTTTCGAAATCAACCTTCTGACTCGAATTTATTTTTGGCCCGGAACTTCCGGCTACAGCCGGAACTTTCGAAAATAACTTTCTGACTCGGAATTTATTTCAGTCCGGAACTTCTGGTTCAACCGGAACTTCAGGCTACAGCCGAAACTTCTGAAAATAACATTCTGTTTCGAAGATTATTTCGTTCTCGGAACTTCCGGTCCAACCGGAACTTCCAGAAATCCGACGACAAAAAAATAAATCCAATCTATTTCCATCACATATCTCCATATGTAATTGATCTAGATCAAACACTACGCACGTAGGCTCTGATACCACTGTTAGGATATGGGGAGGCTACGCTAGCGTTTAATTTCAAAAATTTATCCTGTTAGCCCAAGAACCATGCGTGTAATGGGATCATGGTTCGTTACCTTGAGCCTCGAGACGCCCTCGGGCAGCAGAAGTAAAGTCGATGAAGCGCGTCCTCGAGCTGCTCCTCCTGACTCCGTTCGTTCGTTGGCGATCCGGCGATGAAGACGACGCGATCCCGTGATCCGACGAACACCACGGAAAGAAGACGATGAACACCGATGCAGCAACGGTGCCTCTACGGTATCCACATGTATAGGGATGGGATCACCTCGCATCGGTGTGCTAGCACCACTCACAAGATCCAGAGAGAGATCGATCATAACACCTTGCGGCTAGGGTTTTCAACTAGAAGCAATAGCAACAATCAGCAGCCTTTTTGTGCTTGCCCCACCTCTCTTTATATAGTGCCCTGTCATGGGCCTTTAATCTGTATTAAAGCCCAACAGATCTAATCTATTCGCCTAGCCTGAAACTTTCGGCTATAGCCGGAACTTCCGGGAGTATCGAATTAATTCTCGACCTGAAACTTCTGGTCCAACCGAAACTTTTGGCTCGTTCAGAACCTGGAACCTCCGGTTCGTCCAGAAAATCGAATACCGGGTCTGGCCCAGAACTTCTGGTCCTACCAGAACTTCTGGATACTCCAGAACCCGAAAGTTCCGGCTACAGCTGGAACTTAGCCGGAACTTCCGGTTCCCCCAGAATTTTCTTGAGCACAATTCCATCAAGCACCACTCACGAGATCCGAAGAGAGATCGATCACAACACCTTGCAATCGTGGAGAGAAGAGAGGTGGCGGCTAGGGTTCTCAATTAGGAGCAATAGCAACAATCAGCAGCCTTTTCTTGCTTGCCCCACCTCTCTTTACATAGTGCCATGTCATGGGTCTTTAATCTGTATTAAAGTCCAACAGATCTAATCT
>KE370849.1:36070-60628 GCA_000418225.1 Zizania latifolia
AAACTTATATTAAGTGCAAGAAAACATAAATTTTGATGCTGAAAGAGAAGCTAGCCCATGTGTTCAACTTGCATTTTCGACCTATCACCATTAATTCATCAGTCTGCGAGATCTTGAAGCCTTCCCCAGAGAGAAAGCAGAATCTCATTACTGAAAAATACGGATTAAAAAGGCCAATGATACACGAGAGTATGCAAGTGCATGTTACACACAATAATTCCAGGTATCTTCTAATTATCTATTCACCACCATCAGACAAGATACGTTGCAGGTGTCCACCTATTATTTGACATGCTTTGCAGTATGATGTAGGCCATGCCATCTCCAAATTTTCTAAAACATTTTTTGACCCATGAAAGAGTTGTTTCATTAATAAATAGTAAGGGGGAATATTCCCTAGTTTCAAGAAATTTCATTTTTGTTGTTTAAAAAAAACACTATAAAAAAGCTATTCAAATGCCTCCCATCACTACACAATCACTAAACAGACGATTCAGAAGATAAACCACTAGGCAGTAAAAGAGGGGACTGTCATGGCTCGCATACAGAAACAAATTTTCACGTATGGTCCTCTTAAATAGGATAAATTCCGCAGGCTATTATATTAAGAGACCGCTAGTAAGAAATCGTTATTTTCATGTGCGGTCCACTTAACCGGATTACCTTTAGAAATGTGCCCATTTCCACGGGCGTTCTATGAAAATCGTTATTTCAACAGGTGGTCTAGTTAAGTAGACCACATATGGAAATGTCCCAATTTATCAAGGCGGTCGTGTTAAGTGAATTGTCCATAAAAACCAGTTTACACTTGTGGTGTCCTAAGCCGGTGGCATGTAGAAACAAATGAGCTTCATATGCCTTTTCCCAACTAAAAAATCCTTAAGTCCTAAATAGATCTCCTCTGCCATAATTCCTCTATCGTCCCCTCACCACTTCTCTCTCTCAAGCTGTACCACCACCTCCGTGACAATAACTGCGTGCCTACAATGTCTATATTTTTTTGGCTTTTTAAAAATAAAGTAAATAAATAAATGAATGTATTTTATAATTTAATTTATAATAAAGCAATGAAATGAACAAGCTAAAATATTGACCTATTTTTTTTTTCAAAATAAATCACAGCGGAAGAATTCCTTCTTATTTTCCCCACGCTTGAAATTGCTTCCCTTCTAGAATTTTTGGAGCAAATGAATTAATTCCAATAGTTAGTGATGAATAATTAGTTCTAATATTTATTGTCATCAATCACCAAAACTCACTATAACTTAATGGTCGATATATTTTTTACATTGCTTATTCATCAGTTATGTGGAGAATTCATCTCTATGTGGAGAACTCACCAAAAAGACAAAAGTGGTAATTATCACCTTGTTTGCATTTTGCTAAAGCCGCCCACAGTAACTATAAGACGACATTACTAAAATACTCCAGCATCAACAAATATGCAATTAATTAGTGTCATTTTGTTAATCAGTACAAATGTTAAGTTCATTGCAGACAAAGCAGGGCCACTAGCCACGAACTCCGCCTGTTTCCCAATAGGAAAAGAGGACTAGGGAGGACAATGATCATAATACGAAGGAATTGACGATGACGATAGATCGAAAACCACCAACCTAGCTAACGCACGTATTATTGATTCAAGATTTGTCGCTATGGAGTGTAGATCCAGATTCCATCGATCGAGCCGTGATACGGTGGTACACGGAGCCAATCGATCTGAAGCGTAGTACCGTTGCGCTCTTGCACGTGCATGGTCCAGGCTAGCTCGATCGCTAGCTCGAGTGACCACCGGCCCAGACGTGGAGCCGCGCGCGCGGGGGCAATCTCGCCGTCGCTTTCGCTGGAAATCCACCGATTGAGACGGGCGGACGGCGTCAGGGGCCGCCGGGCGCACGCAGACAGCGAGCGGCGGCCAGCGCAGCACGCCGATCGATCGACCGACGAGTCGCCGTCGTCAAGAGCGCGCGCTAGCTGCATGCATACATGTTCCCTCGGTGTGTTTTGCTTGCGGCGCGAACCGGCGAGCGGTGTGCGGGCGCCGTGCGCCGTGCGACGTGCGCCGCGTGCCCCCGCCATGTGACGCATTTGGTCGATACGCGCCAGCGGAGGAGGAGGCTAGCTAGCTTCCAGATCTCGAGGGCCAGACGCTTGCTCGTCCCTTCAATCCTTGGCCCCTCGATCCGGCCGGTCCACAGCATTATGTTGCTGAAATTGAATCTCCTCTCTCAAGAATTTTTTTTGGGAATCGTTGCCTGGAGCCCTG
The DNA here is from genome assembly GCA_000418225.1 of Zizania latifolia. Classification (NCBI taxonomy): domain Eukaryota; kingdom Viridiplantae; phylum Streptophyta; class Magnoliopsida; order Poales; family Poaceae; genus Zizania; species Zizania latifolia. Next base: position 38,337 of record KE370849.1, read on the forward strand.
GATCTCCTGCCCTTGCATCATTGCATGGCTTGCACATGCGCATGTTTGGTCGATTTTGGGTGGGTCTGTTTAATTTTGGAATTTTAGAGCTTAATTTTACAATTAATTTAGAATATTTTTTCCTCATTTTATATTTTTGACATATAATTTTAGACTGCTGAGAATATAAGTAAAAAAATTAACCCTCAAATTAGTTTTTATTATTGGTCTACGTTTCTTCGGCTTATAATCCGCAGCAGGGCTCATTCAATCAGACGAGCCTACATGCATGGCTACATGTCCTGAGATGTTAATTCAGTTGTTGGCTGGTTGTATGCATTGCAGGTTTATTTCTTCGATCGGTTCGCTACGGTAGTACAGAGCATCTTATCACAGATGATTGAGAACTGTCGTCGCAGATGGTCTTCCGAATTCAGTGTACTAGACTATGTAAGCTGTGTTTAGTTCTTAGAGAGCATATCTCTAGTTTCAGCGATAAAATGGCTCCATCTCTCAAACAGAGTAACTATTTGCACTACAGAAAAACTGTAGTTCGCTGAGTGTCAAGGGCACTCGACGAAGCCCTAAAACACTCGGCAAAGAGTTCACCGAGTATTACACTTGACAAATGACACTCAACGAAAGACGTGTCGACAAACAGCTCTTTGCCGAATGTCTTTTATCGGACGCTCGGCAAACTGCCACACGAGACGTACACTCGACAAATAAAAGTGTCTAACGGTGTGTGCAGGGACGTGACGGCCGGTTTGCCGAGTGTAAACACTCGGCAAAGCCCGGAAAACTTTTTTTTGCCTGCCCAAACACGCCATCGTGATTTCCGTTGGTATCAATTTTTTTTTGTTTTTTGGCGAGTGTCAAACTTCGTCGAGTGTATTTTTTGCTGTTCGCCGAGTGTATTTTTTGCTGTTCGCCGACACTCGGCAAAGTGTTGTTTTCCCGTAGTGTTGGTTAATTATTATATTTTTTATTTGGTTGGAGAATCCTTGAAGATCCAACGATTTGAGGTCATGGAGCAGCAGCATGAGGGAGTGCGACGAGAGCAGATGAAGGGGCGATGTCACCGAGCTCTATCGAGTCCATCACTCTACTACTGAGTTTGTCGCTTCACCAAACTCTGCTGAGTTTGTCACTCTACCGAACTCTGCTAAGTCCATTGCTCTATTGCTCAGACAACCACGTTACAATTTTTTGCCACACCTCGTGCACGCCCGGCCACCTTTTTTTATTTTCACTTTTCTTGTTTGCCGAGTGCCAAACTTTAGGCACTCGGCAAACCGTCCGTCACGTCACCGTTACAATTTTTTGTTTACCAAGTGCTACATTTGACACTTGGTGAAGGGTTCGCCGAGTGCCCGACAAAAATCCTGTTCGCCGAGGACGGGTTCACCGAGTACTCTTTGCCAAGTGTAGCACTCGGCGAATCCTTTGTCGAGTGCAATTCGGGCTTCACTGAGTGCTATAGGTATTCAACGATTTTGCGTTTTTCTGTAGCGCATATCTTACAAAATTTGATAATATGCCAGGAATAATTGATACAGATGCCTTGGTAGGTGAAATGCGTGATGCACTGACATGAAGTTGTGTGTCAGATGACAGGAGATTATAGAACAAATAATGAACTATAAAAATATTGGATCTAAACTCTGGGTGCGCGTCAGCTACTTTGTTCATTTGTTGGACCACTTTTAAATATGTAACAATAATATCTTTATACAGATTCTTCTTGTCTGTTAATTGAACCTGATGACTAAATAAATGGGCAATGAAAGTTTGAATTTTGGAGTCAGATTCCTTTTGACCTTATTATTACAATTTTAGTTACTTCACAAATCCACGACCACAACATAAATTAGTGGAACAATGAGTAAAATAATGAAAAGTCTAAAAGTATTGGGATTGTTCGCTTAAATACGAAAACCGCATTAAATAGCCCCTAGAGTAGCTTTGTATCATTGTATGTGTTTTTGCTATTTAGATGATATGGCATCTCTAAGTGATACTACTTACATGCATGATAAATACATAAATTATAGCCTATTTTACCCGAGATGATCAGGACCAAATCACTTCTTTTCTCTCTTATCAATAAGCGTAGGAATTATCCGTTATTATTAATATGTTACCTTTTCAAGCCACCCACTTGCTAAAAAAGTTATTTACTTAATCTTGCCACATTAGTGTCCTGGTCATAGTCCATGTAGTCAAAACTCTGCTAGATTATTGTTTGAACATGTTTCCATACATTAATTGGGAGGTAGCACACCTTGGTTTCATGCTTCATGGATTTAAATAGAGCAATAGTAATATTTTAGAGCGGTTAAATAGATTTTTTCCTAGCAATATAATGAAAAAATATTTCCTATATGTAAATCCTTTAGGGAAACATGTTCAGATCGAGGCGAGAGAGTAGTCCTAGTGTCACTATTGACATAATAATTGATATATCGGTGCGAGTGTACATTGTTTTGAAAGTGCGAGTTCTATCATATCGTACGAGTGCCAGATAACTTGATGATGAATTAACTTAGCGATTTGAAACCCGACACAAAAGATATCAAACGGACCAACCCAACTGAACCTTCCCTAATTACAGTGCTAACATCACCCTTCGAGCAACTCATAACTCAAAGAACTATTCTAACTCTAACTCTACCAAAAAAAAATCAATTAATATGTAATATATTCTCAATTTCTATTTTTAAAATAACATTGTAGGGGTTTTGAAAGGGAGTTACTACTTTTAAAATAGATATGTGATTTAGAAAATCACTTACTCCCTCCGTAACAAAATATATTATCTTTTATCTTTAAGTATATATATTAAAGAGATGTGTAAAAAGACCGTACTATCCTACCTAGGATAGGTGAAGGGTGAGTGCAGGCTCAGAAGTGGTTGGGTGAAGTAATGAGTAATAAAGTATAAGGGTAAAGATAGTATTAGCATTTTAAAGGTGAAAGTTATCTTTTACAAGTAATATGTTGCTAAATTTGGGATAAATTTTGAACTCTAAAAGATGTTGTATTTAGGGACTAATGAATTAAATCATTTAGGAATACTGTTAAAGCGTAATTTTTTAAAAAAAATATTTAAATTTAATTTTAGAAAACTGAATAAAATTACTGCTGGAAACGCTCTTGGGTTGGACTCTTCGAGACAAATTCACACAAGCCCCTAGAAAATCAAGAAGCAAACAGGCCATAATACTGCAGCAAAGGGCCAAGGCATTATTGAGGTCACCCGTGGCTGTGCAGGTTTGGTGGCCAGCGAGGGCGGACCACACCACACACCTCTCTCGCGCCATAAAGACGCGGCCCCGTCCACCTCCCCCATCTTAGCTGAAGGCCACTCCACCCCAAAGAACAGCAACGGAGAAGAAATCGAAGGACCTCCGACCCTGCATTGCCGCCCCCTTGGGGGTTCTCGAGTCTCCAGATTCGGTTTCTTGGCGCCTGCAACTGGTCCCTTCAAGGTATCTGCCCTTCTCTCTTTGGTTTACTAATTGCGTGTTTGCTTTCTTTCTACCCGGTTGATTTGGGTTGTTTCTTGAGTAGAACACAAAGGCTGCCATCTAGCACGTGAGGATTTTGGTTCTCTTAAACTTGCGCAGGATGACTTCCTAGATTCGTAGTCGTTTACATGTTAAAAACAATAGCATTCCGGTGTGAATCTCTCACCGGGGGAGTCCAACAAGAAATTTGTTTTTTGTGACCAAGTACTAGTGATTAGTTTCCATCAAGTCTTGAAGTATGGCTAGAATGCTAGATCGATTGGTTCAATTCTCTCCGCAAAAAAAGATTTAATCTTTAGATTGTTGGTGTTGATGACGATGTATAGGTGTTTCTATCGTGCTATGTATACAGAAGTGTCATAAACAACAGAATATGAATCTTGACCCACTGGACAGTCATAGGCTGTAGCAGGATTAAGGGAGAGACTATTAACTGTGAAGCCATTACTAGTAGTGATGTTTCTAATTAACTCAGCTGTTATTACCAGTGTCTTGTAGCGAAACTGAATGAATCAATAAGTTAATAGTAATGTGCACTTCAGATCTAGACTTCATTTCTCTGCACCAATGAATTTAGCAAGTACAGATTCACAAATATAAACTATTCCTATGAGAATGTGGGAAGTACATAGAATGTAGTTTTTGTTTGTGGAAAATACTCTCAATTAAGCTCAAAACGTTGGACTGAACAAAGTTTCCAGATAGAATAAATAATATTGTGCTGTCCAATATTTATGTTGTATCGGATGAAGTCCTGAATAGCCTCCGTTTGATAATTGTTCAAAAACTATCAGATACATCCCTTCCTCTTGGGCTTCAATTCATTTTCAATGGATCTCTTTACTTCTGTTGAAGTGGTATGGGTCAAGCTGTCAGGGATGGCTGTCTTGTTATTTAATGGAGTGCACATATTTTCCAGCTAATTAGTTTGTGCAGTTAGATTTTGCCGAACTACATGCTGACCTACTAATGTAATTTCGAAAGCTGTCATAAAATCTACAAAATACGGCAGCACTGTTTGAATGAACTCGCAGACTGTCCACATAACTTATCTGTTTTACCATTACCCATTAGATGATAATTGCATATGATCCACTGGGTGGATTTATCACTTGTTTTTACCTTGTGCTTTCCGTGCTCTTCCTTGTAAAAATGTACTTTAAAGGTTCAGGTTATCTACTTTGTTCTCCTCATCTTTCTTATGAAGCTTTAATAATCTGCTGAGAATCATAATGTTCATGGCAATTGTGCCGTGGACCTGACTTACGAAAGCATACCTGTTTATCTAGTCCATTGAAGTATATAAATACATCAACAGAGCTGTTTGTTAACTTTTTATTTCTATTAGGATATTTACATTGTTGTTTTTAGTCATGTGTTGTTATGTACATATTATAGGTTTTACTCAACAAATGACATATTCTTAGTTTCTCTTGGCAGAGATTATTTTCTATAATTCACCTTTTGTATATATGTATGCAATTTCCTTTGTCTTTATGTGCGCTTCTCATGGTTGTTAGCCAGCTTTCATCCAAACTAGGATTTGGACTTGACTTTGAATTGGATTAATTGGCCCCACACCTATCCATGTGCATGAATGCATCATAGCTGCTCCTAGCTTTCCTTTTTCCTGAGAGGATGCTACTACTATGTAGGTGGATTTTTCAGGTTGCTATGTGTGAGCCCAAGCTGAGATCAGACTTGCCATGCCCATAAGCCTAAGCGTCCCTGGGCCTGCAATATGTTTCATAGGCTTCAAAGGACCTCAAATTGCTAGGCCAAGATTATAGGGGCACACAAATTTACACACAAAACCTGACCCTAGCACTGTATTAATTGACTCCACATCTATATTAATGGTTACAGCACATGTCCTTCCATTTATTTGAATGCATACATTATTTTTCAACAGTTGCGTTGCAATGTTGTATGGTGCAGAATGTTAGCCTACAAAAAGATGATATGTTCAATAGTTGAGCATTGCAGAAATGCGTATGTTGCGTTGGATTTGTGGGTACACAAGAATGGATCGAGTCTGGAACGACGATATACTTGATAGGCTAGGGGTAGCACCAATTGAAGAAAAGCTTGTCCAACACCGGTTGAGATGGTTTGGACATGTTCAACGGAGAACCCTAGAGAAACCGGTGCATAGTGAAATCCTGAGGCCTGACAATAGTGTGAGGAGAGGTAGGGGAAGGCCAAAATTGACTTGGGAGGAGACAATAAAAAGAGACTTAAAAGGATGGAATATTCTCAAAGATTTGGTCTTGAATAGGAGTGCACGGAGAGAAACTTTCATGTGCTTGAACCTTGATTAATGACGTCTGTTAGGTTTAAGCTTTAGCATACCTTAACTTGTTTAGAATTGAAAAGCTTTGTTATTATTGTTGTTGATATATTATTTTTTGTTTTAATTTAATGGGATAGCTTGCGTCTTTCATCCATCACTTGTGTATCTGCAATATTCACGATCACTTTTGGGAACATTGTCATATTTTGTACTCTGTGTCTGCAAAAAATTAATCATTCTTCTTGTTTGTATTACAGCATTGCAAATAGCAGTGAAAGGCCATTCTAGGGAATGCAGAAAGATGTGCTTTCACGCCAGAGTTTTCCCCTGTGAAGAGGAGGGCATTTCTCCCATTGGCTTTAAATCACTGATTCTTGATGAACGAGGATTTCAGGTGCACACTTGGTGCATTTTCCAATCACAAAGTAATAATGATGCTATCAATGTCAGAAATACTGCTATGCTAGATCATGCAATTTCTGACGACGGTTGAAGTTTTTGCTTTTACCGTTTCTCTGTTGCTGGAATTCCAATAAAGAATTGTCTGTGAGGATTTTTTTTCTTAAATGATGGAACTTGAGAAGAATGGAAACATTCTACTGCAAAGGTATGAGGTTGGGAAATTATTGGGGCAAGGAAATTTTGCCAAGGTTTATCATGCTAGGAACATTGCGACATCTCAAAGCGTGGCTGTAAAGGTTATTGACAAGGACAAAATTTTCAAGGTAGGCCTAATGGATCAGATTAAGCGAGAGATATCAGTGATGAAATTAGTGAGGCACCCCAACATTGTACAGCTGTATGAGGTCATGGCTACCAAATCCAAGATATACTTCGTGCTAGAATATGTCAGGGGCGGTGAATTGTTTAACAAAATAGCTAGAGGTAGGTTAAAAGAAGATGCTGCAAGAAAGTACTTCCAGCAGTTGGTAAGTGCTGTTGATTTCTGCCACAGTAGAGGTGTTTATCATCGTGATCTGAAGCCAGAAAACCTACTTGTTGATGAAAATGGAAACCTGAAAATTTCCGATTTTGGATTGAGTGCTCTTGCTGAATCAAGAAGACAAGATGGCCTTCTACACACAACTTGTGGTACACCAGCATATGTGGCGCCTGAGGTGATCAGCCAAAAAGGGTATGATGGTGTCAAGGTTGACACATGGTCTTGTGGGGTGATCCTGTTTGTTCTCATGGCTGGTTATCTTCCTTTCCAAGATTCCAATTTAATGGAGATGTACAGAAAGATTGGGAAAGCAGAGTTCAAATGCCCAGCATGGTTTCCATCAGATGTACGGAAACTAGTGTCGAGAATTCTTGATCCAAACCCAAGGAATAGAATGCCAATTACGAAAATAATGGAAACTTACTGGTTTAAAAAAGGACTTGACAGCAAGCTAATCCGTAATAATGTGGAGACAAAGGAACCAGTTACAGCTCTCGCTGATGTTAATGTTGTTTTCTCCTCCATTGGTAGCAGCAGTAGCAAAAAGATCGAGGAGAAACAGGATGCAGGAAAACTCACCAACCTTAATGCTTTTGATATTATTTCTCTTTCAGAAGGCTTTGATCTTTCTGGCTTGTTTGAGACAGATAAAAGAAAAGAGACAAGGTTTACATCAAGTCAATCAGCTTCAGCCATTATCTCAAAACTAGAGGATGTGGCCACATGTTCAAAGCTAACAGTAAAAAAGAAAGAAGGCGGTGTGCTGAAAATGGAAGGTGCAAATGAAGGAAGGAAAGGTGTATTGGCGATTGATGCCGAGATCTTTGAGGTCACTCCTTCATTTCATTTGGTAGAAATCAAGAAGAACAATGGAGATACACTTGAATACCAAAATCTGTGGAAGCAGGACATGAAACCAGCTCTCAAAGACATTGTTTGGGCTTGGCAAGGTGAACGTCAGGATCGGCAAACTGAAGATCATGTGCAGCCGTAGATTTGCTTTGATGTTGAGCTGTTTCGTTGCAATAAAGCCACTGCTTATCTTGTTGGCATATCAAAACTGTATCTGCTTGTTCTTGTATTCGTTCTATCTTTTGGTCATCTCAAATTAATAGTTCGATGGAATTTGCATGAAACTGTAATTGGATTCTGAACTTAAATTGCAGTTCAATAGTTACTTTTGAATGTAAATGAATCTTGTTCAGTCGTAGTAATAGATCAAATAATATGCTATCTAATTTATTATTTGATGCTTTAAGTTTTAATGCCTCAAGTCTGAACACTATTGTCTAGATGAACATAGAACTTAAGAACACTATTGTATGCTTTTGGATGCTAGATGATTTCTCAATGCTTTGCCAACTTATGTGGGTTTGGTCCTGTCCTTTTCCACCCTAAAAACTTTGGTGAACAAAGTTAAAATATTTTTCAATAAACTATTGACACTCCTGCAAGGTTAGAGGTTGACGTGTGTTAGTTATCAAGGCGTCATTAAAGCGTCGCTTTAGCGGTAGAGCGCTTGGCGAGGGTAAGGAGTCCCGATGCCTTACCCTCCAACGTTACCCCCCACGCGGAGAGGCCTGGCGCGGTGTCGATCTGGCGCGCAGAGGCCGGGCACGGCTCAGCGTGGCTCTGCGCGAGCGGCGCACGGCCATGCGTGAGCAGGGCACGAGCACGGCAAGGTCCGGCGCAGAGGCAGAAGAGGGGAAGAGCTGGCGGGCGGCGGCTAGACTGCTGAAGCTGGAGGAGAGGGGACTGTGGAGGCTGAGAGGAGGAGTGGAGTGGGAGAGAGAATTAAGGTTTGTAACTAGGCCTTAAATGGGTTAAACTAGAATTATATGAATGAGCTACTAAAGTGAGCTTTAAATATATTATTATACATAATTTTAAAATTTTTATTATAATTTTAACTATATATTTTTATTTTTTTAAGTTATCTAAAGTGATAATATTACAATTTGATATTATATTATTATTTTTATAATGCTATATTGTTATTACTATTTTATATTTACTACTTATCTATTAATATTTTTTTATAAATACTATATTTTATATGGGCGTAAGACGTTGCCTCGTCTTACGCCTTACTGCTTAGGCGGTAAGGCATAGTCCACCGCCTCGTCTTGCCTTACTGACTTAATAATTATGGTGTTAACTTTTTTGATGTTTAACAGAAAGGAAAACTTGGTAGACCAAACTCCTAAGATATAATATTTAAACATGAATTTTACAAAGATTAATGTTTGCCTTTGGTTGATGTTATTAGAAATGGATATACCTGCACATGTACTCGAAACTGATACTACTATAAAGATAAAAAGATTGGACTATATAAACTGATTTTTTTAAGCTAAGAATCAGCCACTTTAGGAATCAGAAAACAGTTGCAACTTGCAAGAGGGGGAAGAAATATTTTTAAGGCTACTTCGTGTTGCAGATTCTGGTATAAAGATTTCAGACAACCACAAATATTTGATAGAATGTTCTTTATGGCCGTGAACTCTTGCACCAAATTAAATGTGCAAATGCTAAGACGGCCATCTTTGCATCATTGTGACCTATTGATGGCACTCGCGGTCCCAATCTTTCGATGAAAATGGAAATTTCGATTGAAGAAAGAGGGGACATCGATGACACGACCACAACCGTCTAGGGATTATGTGCGCGTCTTAGCGACCGATATACTAACTCCTAAGGTTGATGTGATCTTGCGGAAACACAATCAACCCAACAATGACGATATTTATCCTAGCAAGCAATCGAAGAACAATAAAAACCAGATGAACAAAAAACTCAATTTGCGAACATGGATGAAGGTTTCAATCTGATAACACAAGATGGTGACTTTCCGAAGAAGAGTAAAATGGGCGATATCATGTCTCCATCGCGGGCAGCATCATGTACCATAAGAAGTTTTTGTTGACTAATTTTTCCATGCCTCAAGGAAAAATTAAGCATCATGTAGATTCTCCTTCGTTGGAAATACATATAATGCAGCACCAGGCACAGAATTGTATGTTAATACCTGTGCTAGCAGCAGCAATGCATATCTGAAACACATAACGGCAAGCGAACACCATGCATGAACAATCAGCTTCAAATTAACGGCCAATCTGTGTGCATTTACCTGCTCTGCAGTAAAAGATGTTCCATCTGCCATGATCAGCAAAAAAAATCAAATTGGAGGTAGGCTAACATCAAAATCTTCTGCCAAAACTTCACGTTACAGCTTACAGAACAATCAGAATGGTCTGGTGCTTCCACAACGAACGAATTTTGGAAATCGTTCTATTCCACCATTAAATAATTTTCCTATGCCTTTCAAAATTTGAGAACAGTATCAAGAAAAACAGACTACTAAGCTTGACTAAAAGCATACGACAAGCCTAGCGTAAAACACCATCCATTTGGTGTTTCGAAGAGAGCTAGATTTCTATAGCTTAAAATTTAGTTACAGACATGACATTTTGCAATTCCCGCCAAGGGTGCTACACGGAATGAGCATATAGTTTGTGAAGCGGTTTGCCATTTCATGCTCAATTCATCACCGCAATCTGCATCAAAATTTGGATATCGCACAACCATGTCCAATCAAGCCTTATGGCATTATCATCTCCTGCTGTTCGCAGTTTGAGCCTTGTTCAGGTTTGCAAGCTCTTCAATCAGCTTCCTCTCATCGTTGCTCAGACGCTTTGGAATCTCAACCTGCACACGCACCAGGTGGTCTCCACGAGCATTTGACTTTCCGAGAAGTGGGACACCTTTCTTGGACATCACCAGAGTTGTGCCTGGTTGGGTACCTGAGGGGATCTTCAGGTCAACCATGCCATCAACGGTGGGAACCTTGACAGTTGTCCCAAGTATAGCATCAATATATGAAACCTTGCATGTGCATAGAATGTTTGTTCCATCTCGCTTAAGAACAGGATCAGAGAGAACATCAATAAACACATAAAGGTCTCCAGGAGGGCCTCTTCTCTGCCCAGCATTTCCCTCAGACCGAACCCTCAATCTACTTCCAGAATCAACTCCAGCAGGAACCTTTAGGCTGATCCTTTTTGTCTTCCGCACTCGACCATCACCCCCACAAGTGTTGCATGGGGTGGAGAATTCACCAGTGCCTCCGCATGTATTGCAGGCGGAGATCTGCTGGAATATTCCAAGTGGCGTTCTTGTGGAGGAGACCACTTGTCCTTGACCTCCACATGTTTTGCACGTGGTTGGCTTTGTGCCAGGCTTGGCACCACTTCCATCACATGTATTACAGCCTTCCAGTCTGGTGATCTCAATTTCTTTTTCTACCCCAAACACCGCTTCCTTGAAATTGAGTACCAGATTGTAGGCCTCATCATCACCCTGCATTGGTCTGTTCCGAGCAGCACGGCCTCCCATCCCGCCTCCCATCCCACCCATTCCACCAAACCCTTCGAATAGTGACTCAAATAGATCAAATGGGTTTGAGTAATCCTGCAGATTTACAAATTTCATATGAGAGATTGTAGAAAGGTCCAGCTGATCATACCTCAGAATTGGACAACATTGAAAGGAACACTTACTCCAGTTCCCATTCCAGAACCTTTCAAACCAGCTTCTCCATATTTATCATAGATCGCTCGCTTTTCATCATCAGACAAAACCTGCAATTCTCTTAATGTTAGCCAGAACACACATGTAGCTCTACTACAACATAGATCACAAGGAACTATTGGATTTGGGTATGGCCAACTTAACAAACCTCATAAGCATTGCTAATATCCTTGAACTTTTGTTCAGCGCCAGGATCTCTAAGCAAAACAACACAAAAGAGTAACAGTTGTTTTATTTAATTAGCTAGATATGAAAAATGTTAATGCAATAACTAGCAAACATGCTTATAATGGGTTTGTAAGAAGCTGAAAAGAAGCAACCTATTGATGGTAGCTGAAACATGATTATCATATAATGGTTGGTCAACTTACTTGTTCACATCCGGATGATAGCTCCTAGCAAGCTTCCGATAGGCTGGAACAGAAGATAATTTTAGAATTAACCAAGAAAACACTAATAAAGAATAACATACATTTCGATTGAAATTGACTGTGAAGGACAACATTCTCGTATCATTCAACGTTCTTAAGGAGAAGTTGCTATCATCAAAATTTCAGGAAAAAAAGAAACAGTATATTTCTAGAACACCTCAGATAGTCAGTTGCAGAAAATGACACTACAGACAACATAGGCTTGTATCTTAAAATAATGGAAGGGATTTGTCAAGATAGCATTTGAATTAGATGAAATAGCAAACAATTAGTTTTTTACTTTTTATGTTACTAGTAGGTAGAGTAAACTTTCAAGAACAAAGAAGAGGTTTCCAAAGCTCAAGGTGGCCAAGTTTGCAACAAGTGTAGCAGTTTATTTCACTTGTATTTTTAGGAAAATAACTTTGTACGCTAATGGCAGAATCATTGTTGCTGTACTATGGATTGTTTCACATGTGAACTATATGATTGAAACATTATCAACAATCTAACATTAATACATGGATGGAAATACTCTAGTTTGTTTGGTAAATTAGTGATACAGGGTAGCTACAGCAAGGTTAAAACTAGACCAGAATCAACATTAGTTAATAAATACAGATGAATTGAACTTCAACCAAGCCAATAACTGCACACCCTAGGCTGCCAAATAAAGGCACACCTACCACTCTTGATTTCAGATTTACTAGAATTTCTTGAAACACCAAGTACGGAGTAGAAATCCTGTCAATTAAGATTTTCAAATCCATGTCAGAAAAGCCAGTGTTTCTAAGAATTAATATAAGAAAAGAAGAAAGGTAAAATAAATATCTCACAGCTGCAGCTCTGACAATGAACCGTGAGCCCCTTCGACAGCGAAACCTCAGTGATGGTGCATGGTTTAATAGTTGAGAAGAGGTCTGTGAATGTAAACTAGCCATAGGCAATGCTAGGTGTTTACCACTGCCTACATTACTGTACGAACAAAGATATAGTAAAAATCCTCAGTTCTATAAGAAAGTCATGCTTGTGGTAGCACACTTTGTTTTTAGGATTCCTAGTACATCTTATTGTTCAACAACACAAGGGCTTACCAATTTTTTGACGCCAGAAATCTTCGATCAGCACAAGTAACTGTCACAACTGCAGATGATCTGTGTAATAGCTGAGGTTTTTCCCCAAGTTTAAGAACTAAGGTAGAGCTGAACTGTACCAGTGCCATTGAAATATTTGTTGGATACACGACAAAGCTTCAATATACAAACTGCAGTTTCAACTAGACAGTGTCATGTGAAGAATATCAAAATCACTACTAAATAAAAGCAGAAGAATAAGCTAGTTGCTCGATTCTAAAACAATCTTTTCAGCCACTCAGCCAGCATGCATCAACTATCTTTACTCCTTCGTAAAAGGAGTTGAGTGATGATGCAAAGACACGTATGTGTTAATTGGGAGCATTTTAGTTAAAAAGACCATGTTCTCTGCAGATAAGAATATGTAGGTACTTGATCTTGGTTAGTCATGCATATACTTTCAAGATTTTAGGATAATCAAAATTTTCATCTTTAAGTTTGGGATTATACGTATATGTATTTTGCATATGCCGTATCGTGTGGGTGACATGCTATGTAATCTTAAATAGGAGAGCTAGTGTTATAATGGTGTGCTATACATCCCCATCAGTCCTAATATATGGCGTGCACTTGACACATGTAACTTGCCATGGTCGAGCTAACTGGATTTTTTGGTTCCTACGGTATAAAAACATATTGGCTTTTGCCGCCAATTTTACAATACAAGATTATATTACACAGAACTTAATAAGATGAACCATCTCAGCTCGATAATTCGGTGTATGCCGTATAGCACATCCTTCATATTCAAACTCAAAGCTGCACAATAATTTAGGGAAATCGCCAATAAACGACCATTTCAATGAATAATTGACCAACAGGGGCGGACCTAACGTGGGGCATGCGGGTTCAGATGAACCACCAAATCCTTTTGGAAACAAACTGCTACTATAACCGTACCAAGCACGCAACGAAGAGAGCAAATTGGGACGCAACTGTATGGGTCAATTCGAGCGAGAGAAATCACTCCGATTCCCAGCGGATCTCCAATCTACCCATGCCGGCTCACGAGATGGTGGTTCGGTATTTTTCGGATGAAACTGACCTGCTCCCCCTCCGACCGGTTGACGCAGGCAGAGGCAGGGCGCCGCGCGATATCGCCGGCGCGCGTTCGACTTCCCGGGCTGCTCCGCCGACGGCTGGCCTCCAGAAAATCTGGGCGAGAGCCTATTGAAGAACAGTGGCGGTCGGGGAGGAAGGCAAAAGGCGGCGACGGCGGCGGATTCCGGCGAGGACGTGCGGCCAGCGCCTGCCGGGTGGAATGGGGATATGGTTGGGAGGGAAGGATGGGCCTTGGGCCCTGGGTGATGGATAATTTGGTGGGCTGATGGACTCCGAGATTTTGTCGGTCTTTCGGTACACGTGGCTACGCGAGGGCCAAAGCAAACGGCAAAACGAAAAATGTAACAATCGTTGGAGATTTTGTCGGGAAAACTGCAATTTTACCAGTAGCGTGCCCTTTTGATCCTCTGCCGTGGGTACACATATCACACAGTTCTACGAGACGCCTTGCTATAAAGTATTTGTCAAAATAGTTTAGTTTTGTTAAATTCACTCGATCAAAATTATTTATACCACTCATTAAACTCATTTTCCTCCTAACTAGTGACAGATTAAGGGCTCCTTTGAAATACATGAATTTTACAGGATTTGTACGAGAATTAAACTAAATCATTCAAAATTCCTTTGAAAATACTCTATTCCAAACAAGCCCTAATAGTATATCATTTTTTATGGTGGAACAATAATTGTAACGTAGTGTGCGAAGCAGAAAAGTGTATACACAATTAGTATATATATTATATATACATAGTTGTCACGACCCGTTCTGGATTTCGGAAATACCATCGAAAGAGACGAGCCGAGACTTTATCGAAGACGAACGAAATATTGAAGTTGACATCGTTCCATTCGATAGTAGTACATTGCAGAAAAATTATTACAACAATTAATTATTACAAAAGCTGCTAAAGAGACATACCTTGCAGCAACAATCATTACAAAAGCCCAGCGAAAACATTACAACACTCAAGCATGCACTACTGTCTAAACACCACTTGGGAACTAGGCCCGAAACCCTAATCTTCTATTTCTTCATCGGCAACATCTTCACCTTCGTCTTCAAGTTTCTTCTCGTCTTCGGGAAGATTCACAAACACTGGGGGTGAGGGTTGTAAAAACAAGGGTGAGTACTCGAGAGTACTCAGCAAATCTTGGGAATAAAATATAGATGACGGATACAAAGAGCGGCAATGGTTCTCAAAGGAAATACAGTTTAAAACTTCTAAGTGCTTATACCCGTGGATAGCGGTCCCAACCTCTAACCGCTCCCACAAATAGCAGTATAATTCAAAACTAGACCATTTTCTTACATTTTCACCATACCGGGTTTGCTTTGCAACAAAACCCCACATCTTTTCCATCAAACCATCTCATTTCAACATCTCATCTTATCTCAATAACATCTTATCACATCTCATCTCTTAAGCTGTTGCTCGGTACTAACTTGCCCATCCATCGGGAAATTGTTCCTATTATTAACATAATCTTAATTCCAGTTAAATTTTATCGCTCATCTAGTTTAGACTCCTCGCATCTCTCCCTATGAAGTCTTTCGACTTCCCGCTCCACACAGGAACGTTGCCAACCACAGAGGCTAGCCGTATATCCAAGAGTATATTATGGTAACGTCCCATCTCACCCATGTATTTGAAAACAAGTAGAAACACTACGCTAGGAAAATCATCAAGACACTCGCCCATATCCGTGGACACGGCTGTTCGAACAGATTATACTTCAGCTAAAGGTGCACACTTTACCCTTGCGACCCGAACTTACTCCTATACCCGTCGGTATAGAAGGTTCGTGACAAGGTTTTTCTAAAGCCGACCTAGGATACCCCACTGCCACCTAAACAGGTCCTCAATCAAGAATCAAAAAGCCGCGCTTCCTTCTTTTCCTCTGGAATTCCATGGGTGCTCCAAACCACTAGCTCCTCAAATACAATCACTGGCCTCAGCTACAATCTCATGCCCGTTAGGGACTTTGCAAATAAAAACACAAGCCACCCCGGTGATTCCATATCTATCGATAGTTGGACTATGTTAAACCCGCTAAGTACTAGTCCAGGGGCACCTGTCACATACCCACAAGGTTGCATGAAGTTGTGCTCATGTATTTCCCAAGGAATCGGTCCTTATACGTTGAGTGCAATCGCGCCTTAAAACGACAACCGCACTTAACAATTTTGTAACACAGCCATTTCATTTCTACACAACACATTTACAAAATCAATATTATCACACAATCTATATCTAGTCATCATATTTGAGTATGAGTGTGTGTATGTGTAGTGCACCCATATTTCAAGGAATGTGCTAAAAGCAATAAAAGAATAAAGTAAATACAATGGATATAAATGTAAATCCTAGAGCGATAAGATAAAACATGGCATTCAATAACAAGGAGGCTAATTTGTAAGTTTTTAGGTTCTAGTTATCATAATTACTCAAGCAATAGACTATTAGTGTACGTGAATGCACAACCTAATCATGCATATATAAATTTTTAAAACATCACAAACATTACATGAGTTCAAGCATGTTTAAAGGAAGACTTGCCTTGCATCAAAGATATAATCTGAGTCTTCAACGGAGTCATCTTAAGCTTCTTCGGTGTCGACGACTATGCCGTGAGAACATATACAATGAAGAAAAACATTCAATAAAGATTTTAAAATTTATCTAAACAGTACCAAAATAAACTTGGGATTTTTAGAATAATTTTGGTTCTGGAATGAGGTCATTTGGAGTTAAGATGGATTTTCTATGATTTCCTAAAGATTCTATCTATTCTGGAAAACAGAAAGGAATTACTGTTTAATTGGCTGATCAGAAAAATATTTAGAAAATATGAAACGACACTGTTCACGGTGGCCTGGCCCACTCTGGACGGCAGGCCCGTTGGCCGACCGTGGTGCGGGGCCCGGGGTGCAGCGGCGTGAGCAGTGCGCCCACTGCTGCATGCGGAGCCTAGCAAACGGGCCCGGCAGGCAGAAGCATGCCAGAGTACTGACCAGGGGGCCCGCGCGACAGTGAAACAGAGCAGGGGAGAGCCTTCGGCCAGAGGAAGAAGAAGGCCATGGACGGCCGACGCTTCCAAGGACCCGTTCTCTCCCGATTTACCTCCGATTGGCATGAAACTTTAAAATTAATCTCTAGAGGCTGTGATAATCATATCCTACGGAGGGATCTACAAGAAAGTACGCGCTTTTCCCGTATATCAAAAGGGGGTGAAAACACACATGGCCGGCGCAGGAGGCACGGGTGGAGCTCCGGCCACCAATGGCAGCACTTTTCATGGAATTAGCACTACCAGGAATCTATTTGTAGTCACCGATCAAGTCACGGGGGTCCGCATCATGCTAGCGACGGCGAACCCGAGCCGTGCTCCGGGCGGAACGGCGCCGGCGGGATCCGGCGGCGTTCGGACCTTGACAACCCTTGGAACGTGATCTAGAGAGTCCTATGGAGCTACTGGTACGAGGAATTGACAAAGGATAATACCTCGGCGACAGAAGGGTGGCGGCTTAAATAGAGGCCACAGAAGGTTCAGGAACATGGGGAAAGCGGCGGGAATCCTTGGCGCGGAGCGGCGACACAGTGACGTCGGCATGGTGGGTGGCCGGCCGGCACAGGCGGACTTGACTGCCTGGCTTTGGCGGGATTCGGAGACCGGCGGGGTCACGCGCCTCGCGTGAGGGCTTGGCGCGAAGCGGCGTGAAAAATCCGGCACGGATGGCGGCGGTGGTGTGGTTCGGCGACATAAACAGTACAACGGTGCGGACCAGTCAGTGCGGCGGCGCGAACGGCGCGACGGCGGAACGGCTTGGCCCCGAGCGGCGCCCTGCGGGGCGCTGGCCGGTGCGGTTGGCCAGACGCGTGGCCCATGCGGCCGGTGCAGTCGGCGCCCGGCGCAGCCAGCACTGGCATGCGCGCGTGGGCGCACCGCCTGGGCGCAGCTGGCGCGTGATCGACGATCGGCGGGGCCGAGCCGGTGCTGCAGAGCAGCTAGCGCCGTGCGGTGACCCGGCGAGAATACTGCAGCAACTCACGGCTGCACAGTGCAAAAGGACAACGGCTGCAGCTTTGGGAAAAGGAAGGAAGGATTTAAATTCTGAATTTGAATTGTAAAGAGGAATGAGTTCCAGATTTTCTTTTGTATGGGTATTTTCGGAATAGAATTTCTGGTTTTGAGTTTTCTTGGGTATGGAAGTCATATACCTTGAATGGCATTTGTATTTCATGATTTCGAATGTATACTCATATATACGTATACATACGCATACGGTTTGATCGGAATGTAGTTTTGAATTTTTGCTGTTTGACAGAAGGTATTTGGGTTGAAGTATTCGAAATTTCAGAGTTTGAATTAGATGATTGGATTCAAGAGGATTTTAGTTTAAAAAGGAATTTGGTGTGAATCAAGGATTCGGAGAAATTCCAAATTGGAATTTGTATTATATTTTTTTTCCGGATAGGGAACCGTGTTTCGCGGACGGGGAATAGTGATCTTCGACTTGTATTTTTGGAAATGGAGATTGCGGATATTGAATGGTAATTTAAGTTCCATGGTGTTTGATGTATATACGCGTATATACGCGTATATATATATATATGTATATATATGGGTATACGTATATGGGTTGACAAGAGTAGGGGTTTGGATGAGGATTAGTGTCTTCAGAAGCTAAATAGTAAATTCATATCATGAATAGTATTTTTGGTTTGAGGTATTCTAGGCATTTGAATAGGAGTACCATGTTTTGTTTTTTCGATTTAGGGATGGTAGTTTCGTATTATGAATAGTGATTTCCCAAGATTTTGTTCGGAGATTGATTTGGAATCCAATTGTGGTGAATAATTTTGTCGATCGATGAATAGAAATTTCTAGATTAGAGTTTTGTACTTTCGGAGTTAAGATTTTAGGATGGTGAAAAGGAGTTTTCGTAGAGATATTGTTTTGAAACGGAATACTCAAGGATGGAGTTTAACTAAAGAATTGAATTGGAAGAAATAGATTTTTCCCGGATGGTGAATAGTAATTTCGGTTAGGAATAGTATTTACTATTTGGTTTAAGAGAAAAATTCATTTTGGCACTGAGTTTCAATCAAAGAATTCAACTTTTAAAAATTAAATTTTGATTCAAATATGCTTTTGCCAGATTTCTAAAATTAGGGTTTCACAATAGTTGTTCATACTGTAATTTTCCATGGTATATCCACCGGTAGTAGTTTAAAATTTAGTAAGAGATAGAATTCTTTAAATTACTTAATCTTATACGATATATATAAGTTATCTTCTAGTTCATTGGGATACCTTAACCAACTTTGTTAATGTAAGTTGGAGTTAGAGATCTTCCAAGGGCATATCCAATTTAAGCTTAGACAACAATTTAGATCAAATCTCAAGCTAGATAAATCTAATCTTCCAAGACGTCAGGCAATCAAGCCTTGTAATCTGATTTACTAGCTTGCTCAAGATATATAAATTTCATCAGCTAGATCATATTGACACAAGAATAGGACTAGAGTATTACTCTCTCTAGAGGAATTGAACCTATATAAATCTTTGTGTATCATCGCTTTATTGGCCTATAGGTTGTTCACATCCCATGACGAGACAACGCTCCCGCTAGTGAGAGAGGGCTTGTCTTACTTCCACCCGATCACCTTGGATGTATTGTTTATAATATATGGATTAGAAACTCTAGTGTAGAACTAACTATTTTGTTAGAATCCTCGACTAGATAATCCTATCATGAGCTCTGTCGTGGTCACCGTATTAGCTTCTCAGGAGTTTCAAGTTGGCGTGTATTGTATTGATTTTTCCTAGTTGTGGGGCCTTTGTATTTGTATCCATATCTTCATTATATTCTTATAGTACTTGTAGAGATAAATTTGATGTGTCTTGACATTGTCCAAGTATGATTATGATGACTTGACATGTTAAGTGATCATGTGAAAGTTGCCTAGAGGGGTGAATAGGCAATCATGAAAATTTTCACTTAATAGCACAAATTAGAACTTTTCAAAACTTTCAGGAATTTTCAAAACTTTCGAGAATTTATGAAACTTCTGAGATTTTGAAAGTTCCAAGAAATTTTGGATGTTCTAGCCAAGAAGGTTGATTGGCAAATCGACTTCTATACAAAATTTTAACACAAATCCACAAGTAGTACAGATAGATCAAACTACTAGCAGTAAGTCTATGCAAGAAAAGGTAGATCTACATAGTAGATAATTAAATCAAGCTAGTTGTTTACATAAAAGAGAGTACATAACACATGGTTTGTTTACCAAAATTTGGATCCAAGTTCTTACCTCTCCATTGAGGTTCCACAGAGGTCTGTTCTCTTTCAACTCTTCTTGCCACGCAACCACAAAAGTCTAGCTCGGTCTTCCACTTGAGTTATCTCTTTTCTTGTGAAGTCAAGGTAAAGCATTACAAACTTGTTCGAACAATCCACACATGTTGGATGCTCAGGAACCAATGCTTAGCTGTCTAGGAGGACAAAGTCTCTAAGAGTAACAAATCTGTCGAAGTGACTTGGTTTAAAACTAGTGCTCAAAGATTTCTTAATAAAAGCTAGCACAGTACTTTCCAAAACTCTTGGTTGAATCCCTATAAAGATTTATCAAAGTAATTAAAGCATAAAATGCTCAAGAGTGCTTTTGAGTGTGGAAGCAACACCCCTCAAATGAGGGGTGGAGGGGTTTTTATACCCTTCACTCTCGAGACAAGCGGCTTGGACACTTTTTACATAGATAATATAAATTTTAGAATTTTTTTAAACTTCTAAGGTGAAAACCCTAACCCTAGCCTAAGGACTAAAGTCAGAACTTTCGAGAATTTTTGGATTAGTAGCAAATCCAACTCGAGAGGAAAACTTAGATCTTCTAGGAATTTCCGAAAGTTCTAAGCTTAATAATAAGCCCACACCAAAGAATCATCTTAGAACTTCTCAGAATTATTTCTAGAAGTTCTAGGATAGAACCAAAACCAAAACTGAGCAATCATCTCGGAACTTTCAAAAAAAATTGGAAGTTTTGGAGTTGCCTCTAAGCCAAAACCGAATGCTCAACTTAGAATGGCCTCAAGGCCAAAACCGAAGGTTCATTTTAGAACTGAAAAATTTTGGAAGTTACGAATCTCCGAGAACTTCAAAAAAAAATCTCAATAGAAAAACTTAGCACTAAAAAGATATTTCTTTGAGCACCATTATATGAGGGAGTTCTTATATAAGAGCCAGCTTTGAACGTGCTCTCTGAGGAAAAGAAATTAAATGAATAATTAAGAGAAAGAGAGAAAGGGAGACATGCTTATATATATATATATATAATGGGTCTACGTGGTTTTCTTTTAGACTTCAGAACATGTGACAACGTGTAATTTTCAAGTTTTGTTGCAAAGCACGGCATTCAAAGCTAGTTTCATTAATTGATATGTGGGCTCTGGACCTATACATACAACTGATATATACAAGTAAGACACTAATGTGAAATAAGGGGAGTGAAAATTTCAACGACATATAGGAGTAAGAAATTGTCTCAATCAATTAAACGCTAGTTCCTTACGTACGGTTACTATAGCTAGCTAGCTAGCTCGATCGATTAGTTTTTTTCGTCAATTACGCTTGCATTGGTTCTATGTATGACTGGGCATCGGCCGGACGAGGGCTTTGCTTAATTTGTGTAGCAAATCGCGAGATCGATAGTTGTAAAGTCAAAACTAACAGACACGATGTCAAAGATTCTTACCATGTGGAAGCTGCGCATAGCACACAAAACTCTGTATTAGTAATTATTTAGTATACAAGTATTCAGTTCCAAGGCACGACTGAAAGCATGCATGCACACAGCCTGTAAGCTACGGAGTAGTGTTCTAGTAGTTTGGTATCATATCGCTAGCATCCTTCGATTCATAGGGACACTAAGAATTGATTCAACCCTATTAAAAATTATTAAGTTCCCTCGTGAAAACAATAAATTCATGCAAGAATAACGGGAAAAAATAGTTACATGCAAGAATAATGGAAAAAAATAGTTACATGCAAGAATAATGGGAAAAATTAGTTATGTTTCAAATAATTATTAGATTGGAGACTTAGTACCATCCAGATGGAGTCTTATTTGTAACAGAGCAGCATGATCTGCAGGGGCGGATCGGGAGGCTGGGGGGCACGCGCCCCCCTACAGTCACGCCAAAGCACTATTAATACTATATCTTCAGTGAAGTCTTCAGCGCGCAGTCCAGTAGCAAAGCCTAATTAGCCCATAGAAAAAACCCTAGAAGTGTAGGCATGTAGCACAGCTGCCAGCCTCGAGGCCTCAGCCCGGCGCTTGCACAGACCGA
>KE370849.1:88881-106613 GCA_000418225.1 Zizania latifolia
CGGGGCGACTCGTCTCGTCCCTCCGTACGCAGGGGGAAACGAGAAACGAAGAGCTCTGAGCCTCTGAGATGGAAATTTTCCAAAGCTTTGATTGCTACATAGCCAAAGAAACTTTTGGTCCATTTTCTATTTGGAAAAATTCCTCGCATATCACTATAATTTTAAAAAACATTACTATGTGATTCTATCTGTCAATAACACAATACTATATTTCTTAAATAATAAAAATTATAATTATACATTTCCAACTTTATCATATTTGTTTGCTTCGGTCCTTTGTCGACCAAGAGTAAAGAAACGTATCCACGTTTCTACAGTTCTTCTCCCCCTTTTCTTTACTCCAATTAATCCAAACAGGACTGCGCGTGTGGCTCTGCAGTCTGCACTGCGTCTGCGCACAAACACTGCAACCCCACGCCACGTCAGCGGTGCTCTTTGCCACGTCGGACAGACCAAGCTTGCATGCATCCAAGTGTCACCACTGACGGCGCTCCAAGCCACTCACCCTCATCGCTCGCATGTGAGTTTGTGATAACCTTATCCTCCTCCTCCTCCTCTTTCTTCCTCTCTAGAGCCGAGAGCCTATAGTTCCCCTCCATAGCATAGCAGGGCGCGCCGAGCACCCGTACACAACACGCAGCAGACACACGACTTTGTCCCAGCATGCTATCCATGTCAGGAGAGAGCGGTCGATAGATGTCTTTTACCTGATTGCGAGCCGCAGCTGCAAGCATATGGTTCCTGGTAGAAGAAGAGTTGGGGAGGAGTGATCTCAACTGTTGATAAGAGGTGAGTGGCCAAAGTTGGTTCACTAGCTCGACTCGATCCAGCACGTTCTCTCCCTTTTGCATGAATGCCCGAAATTCCTCATCCTCCGCGACTGCACACCATGTGTGTGTGCAGGGTGCCTCATATATATGCACCAGTCATGGCGAAAACCAGTGGCCGGTAGTGCGGCCAGCACTCAGACCCCGTGGCCCGTGTGCGTTGTGCTGTTAGCTGTGTTATCAGCAACATACACTTTGTTTTTTGTATTCTCTTAATCCCTGCACCCTCCCGGAGTGTGGCGAAGTTCCTCACGCAGCATATCTTCCTCTTGCATTTCTGCAGTCTTGCAACCTTGCAGCAGGAGTCGGAGGTCAGGTGATTGATTAGTGGCCGGGTCTTTTTGACCCTAGCTTGTAGCTGCCGGCAGTTAGTCCAGTATAATGGCCATCACGCTCCTACGAGCAGCGTCTGCCGGACTCCACGACGGCGCCGCCGCGCGGGACGCCGCTGCTGCTGCCAGCCACTACTATGTCAGCTTGCCCAAGAAGAGGAGATGGATCCTCTGCTCGCTCAAGTACGCCTGCCTTGGCGTCGACTCGGGGGAGGCTGGCCAGACCTTGCCGGTGTACTCCAGCCTCGCCGTCAGCCCTGCGGGGGAGGCCGTCATCTCGTCGGAGCAGAAGGTGTACGACGTCGTGCTCAAGCAGGCAGCGCTGCTGAAACGCCAGCTGCGGCCGCAGATTGTTTCCGTCAGCCCAAGCGATCAGCTGGAGCTGCCGCGCGACAGCCTCAAGCAGGCCTATGACCGCTGCGGCGAGATCTGCGAGGAGTACGCCAAGACGTTCTACCTTGGTATCTCTTCTTCTTTCTGAGCCATGCCTGCCGTCCATTTTCTGCATGAATCCAATCAATTCTGTCTCATCGATGCTTGATCATGGCAGGAACTATGTTGATGACAGAGGAGCGGCGGCGCGCCATCTGGGCCATCTATGGTATCTGAACAAAACACCATTTCTTTTCTCCATTGTTTCCCTAGCATGTATCAGTAATTTCCCTTAAATGTTTCTTGTTTTAACACTACGAGGAAGAATCAACCAATTAAGTGTTTTACTCTGACTCTAGTTTATTTTAGGAGAATGTAGAGCTGAAAACATTAATTGCCAAATGATTTCGTAGGTGATTCTGATTTTCTAGGGAGAAACTGAAACAATTTTTTTCTGAGTGAATTTGGAACGTATCAAAGGGGACCTAAGATAAGAGTAAAAATTAATTATGGTGGTTTATAGGACAAGTAGAACTCTATAATTTCTTTTAGTTTGAGACAAAATTTAAATCTTTTAAACTCTTGTATTATAGAACAGAGGGAGTGAGAGGCGCCTCAGCCAGACACTCTCAAACAAATTTGGTCAAGTGTTGAAGTAATATTGTGAATTAGTTATTCATGCGAATTATCACAAACAGAAACTTGGTCGACTTGCACGCACTGCATTTGTAGATATATATAGTCAATGAAGAATAAAGGCCTAGTACTACTGCACTTTTCAAGACATAATCTGTGCAAGAACCGAGCTGAACTTTCGGTAGAATAATTGGCTCCAGACCTCCAGTAGTTTCGAAACATGTGAGAAAAGTTCTGAGCATATGATGATATGAATCTGTTCTACGTACTGTGTCAAACAATTCTAAATGAGCTGATCCAGGCTTTGCTTCGGAAATCTGATGTATAGAGTTCTTTTTTTCTGCAGTGTGGTGTAGGAGGACAGATGAGCTTGTGGATGGGCCAAACGCCTCGCACATCACACCATCAGCCCTGGACAGGTGGGAGAAGAGGCTGGAGGATCTCTTCGCCGGACGCCCCTACGACATGCTCGACGCCGCGCTCTCCGATACCATCCGCAAGTTTCCTATAGATATTCAGGTAACCAGCTCATATATGCATTTCATCGCAAATTCGCAATATCTTGTGAAAATCCAGATGATGTGATGCTGGTAGAAGGCTACAATAACGGTTGCTCTTCCGTATGGATTCCAGATTCCTTACCCATCACAATTTCAGTGCAAGATGAGTAGGCCTACTAAGTTGACGAATCGGTAGTTGATCAGCCAACGAAATCATTTGAGTTGCCAGCCATTAGTCTCTAGTGCCAGTGTGCCACTATGAACTTTTCACACAATTTAGTGGGCTAGTACGTCCAGGTGGCTAGCTAGGCTATAGACTACACGAGTCATTGGGCGAAAGGTGATCAATCAAAGGGTCAACATGATAGGACGTTCGACAACAGACCGCTGCCAGACCACAGCACATCGATCAAGTAGAAAGAACACGGAGGGGAAGAGGACCAAATGATGTATAGTATGACTGATTCTTATGCAACCCACGTATGGCAGCCTTTCAGGGACATGGTTGAAGGGATGCGGTCGGATCTGAGAAAGACGAGATACGAGAATTTCGACGAGCTCTACATGTACTGCTACTACGTCGCTGGTACCGTGGGGCTCATGAGCGTTCCTGTGATGGGGATTGCACCCGACTCCAAGGCGACAACCGAAGGCGTGTACAGTGCCGCTCTGTCTCTCGGCATCGCGAACCAGCTCACGAACATACTCCGTGACGTTGGAGAGGAGTAAGCACCAGCACAGAAGGTGAACACACATATTACATATATACGTAGACGTATCTCTGATTCTGTGTATATATTTTTCACAGCGCGAGAAGAGGGAGGATATATCTGCCGCAAGATGAACTCGCTGAGGCAGGACTCTCAGATGAGGACATCTTTAATGGCGTCGTCACTAACAAATGGAGAAGCTTCATGAAGAGGCAGATCAAGAGGGCCAGGATGTTCTTCGAGGAGGCGGAGAGAGGGGTGACTGAGCTCAGCCAGGCAAGCCGGTGGCCGGTAAGAAGAACACTCCAGCCATTATTCTGAACTTAACTGAAGCAGGTGACCAACTGTCAGTGCTTCTCCGGCATGGTGACTGAAAGTTCAGTTTTTTTTGACCCGTCTCATCAGGTCTGGGCCTCTCTACTGTTGTACCGGCAAATCCTTGATGAGATCGAAGCAAACGACTACAACAACTTCACAAGGAGGGCATACGTCGGGAAAGCGAAGAAATTGCTGGCGCTTCCTGTTGCATATGGTAGATCACTGCTGATGCCCTACTCACTGAGGAATATCCAGAACTGAGAAAGTACAAAGGCTAGGCTAGATAGGAATAGTGCAAATATCACCAAGCATCTGCCTTCCAAATAATTGATGTGGTAAATCGGTCCATTTCTTATTGTGTGTATCATAGTGTACGAAATACTGCAGCCAAGCTAGGTGAAGGCTGAATGTTTCGTTTCATGTATATTCTAGTTTCTTTCTGTAACATATCTCTGAAGGGGCAACCTGTATAATACTGGCCGGCTATAGACCCCGGAGTTGGGCAAACAAAAATTATCATGCATGGATTGATTGATTGATTCAGCCTTGAAGCTTGTATATACCTCTATGTATATATCATGGAAAAATGCAAACTGTTTTATCAGTCCGAAAGACCAATTGGGGAACAGCAGTTGTCCCGACGAAACGAAGCAGAGATTGAAGAAGGTTGAGCTGTAGATTAAAAAAACTATTAGAACCTATGAGCTTTGAAAAAATTGTTATAAGCCATGAAAAGCTACATATTTGTTTAGTTAGAATCGATTTTATGAAGACAATAGAAACATGTAATTCTATACATCAATTAACAATTAATATAATTACATGGATTGATGAAAGATTGAACATCATAAACCATAAAGTTATAGAATCCAAAAGTAAATTAACTTTTACTTTGTACTGATAAAAAGTTAATAAAATTATTTTGATCTGATAATTATTTTGTTCAGATTTCAGCAATCTAACTAAAAAGTTTGTCGAAAAAATTGAAACAAATATAAACCTTAGAGTTGAAACTGTAACAAACATGCATTTACTCATGAGGAGACAACGGCATTGGCCGAAAGGCGTAGGCAAGGAAGAATCCATGGGCTTTTAAGTTGGGCTTCGGTGGTTTGGGCCTTTGGGGGCCTTTTTTCGATCTGCCATGTGAACGGCGTCGCCACGCATCTGCTAGCTTCGATCCATATATGGCTGAGATCTATTGTATAATTAAAATAATAGAGAAAACCTCTATGTTAATTAACTTTCAAAATCTAGAAATTACAATATTAATCGGAGAAAAAACATCTCACCGTTAATTGTAAATAATGGATCCAGATTGTAATAAACCAGATAGTTCATATAAAAATACATTTGTTCATTATCTTGACTTGTAAAAAAAATACCGTAAATTAGGTCATCATTTGTATAAGTCTAATGCTGTACCAAGCCAATGTACGACCATGTATACGTGTACTTGTACAAGTTAGTACGTATATGAATCAACCACTGATTATACGGCACGCACACCTTCCCCTGTTAGTGGCGTGTCCATCACCTTCCCTTTGACTCCGGTCATCTCTGTCTCCGGCGTCCCTGACCTGGTGACACCATCGCCCAAGAACTCCTCCTTGTACTCGTACCTCGTCGCCACCCAGACGAACAGCGCCAGGTTGAGCACCGCGAGGAGCAGCAGGAAGACGTAGTAGTAGTCGAGGTGCGAGGCGTTGAGGTTGTCGCCGATCCAGCTCCTCCCTCCTCCTCCTCCGCCCCTGGTGGCCCGGTCGACGAGGGTGACGAGCAGGCTGTTGAGAAAGTTGCCGACGCCGAGGCCACTTGTGAAGAAGGTGGTGCCGAGGCTCTGCATGCCCTCCGGCGACTGGTCGTAGAAGAACTCGAGGATGCCGACGGAGTTGAACACGTCGCCGACGCCGATGAGCACGTACTGCGGCAGCATCCAGAAGATGCTCATCGGCACCGTGTCGTGGGCGCCGTGGGCGGATCGTTCTCGGATCACGCGCATGCGCCGGAGCTCCACGAGGTAGGCGCACGCCACCGCCACCACCTGCAGCGCGCACCCGACGCCGAGGCGCTGAAGGAGGGTAATGCCGCGCGGGTTGCCTGTGCGGCGGCGAGCGAGCGGCACCAGCACGCGGTCGTACACCGGGATGCAGAGGAGCATCGAGATGGTGATGAAGCTGCCGAGGGAAGCCGCCGGGATGCGGACGCCGACGACGGAGCGGTCCAGGGTGGTGCCCTGCTTCACGAACAGGGTGTTCACCTGCGCCCAGATGGTGCACGGCACAAGCGTCGTCAGCCAAACCACGATCATGCCGGAGATCAGCTTCACCTCCTCCACCTCCGTCACCGTGCACGGCGCCAGCCAACTCGCTTCCGCAGGCGAACTGATCAGCGCCGCCTTGTCCAAGAACCTGAACGCTGGCGTGTGCTGCAGCCGCCGCTTCGTCCCGACGGCGGCGTACCATGCCGCGTCGTTCTCGTGCAGCTCACTGACGGGGTCTCCGACAGGCAGCTGGCGCCGCCGGTTCACGAACGCCGCTCTGAACACCCTTCCCACCAGCCTCGCCGGGCCGGTGGCCGCGTCGCGGCGGACGGGCTTGTGGCGGTAGAACGGCGTGCCGACGTAGAAGAGCAGGAGAGACAGGGCGAGGCCGACGGTGGGGATGGTGTAACCGACACCCCAGCCGACATTCTCCTGCACGAAGACAAGGACGAGCACGGCGACGAGGCCGCCGATGAATGAGCTGAACATCCACCAGTTGAAGAAAGACGCCTTGGTGTGGCGCTCCCTTGCGTCGAAGTCGTCGAACTGGTCGGCGCCGAACGTGGAGATGTTGGGCTTGGTGCCACCGGCGCCGATGGCCATGGTGTAGAGCGCCGCGTAGAAGAAGGTTATCTGCGACCGCGTCGCCGGCGCGCAGCCGCCGTCCGGTGTGCAATGCGGGTGCAACGCCTTGAGGGAGACGGCCAAGGTTATCAGAACCATGCCCTGCATGCGACGGACGCTCAGTTAGTCAAAGAAGATTGTAAGATCGAAGGGCATACGCAGACATGAGTGAACTAAAATTGAGATGTTACTGTCAAAATTTCAACTATCCAAACTAATTAAGAATTTCTACGGTAATGTGTTTGATTTCTATTATTACCAATCTGTTTTTTTAAAAAAAAACTGAATTGGTAACTGCTTATCAAAAGCTAAAGGCACATACAAGAATTGTGTTATAATTTTTCTATTAATCTATTGTCTGGTTTTTATTTGTCAATCATCTCAACTTACACAAACAACATACTTAGGTTAACTTGCACAATATAAAGGGCTACAACTTTAAAAGAAATATTCTCTCTGTTTCATAATTTAAGTAATTCAACTTTTTTCAAAGTCAAAATTCTTTAACTTTAACTAATTTTATGAAAAGATATACTAAAAATTACAATATTAAATTAATTATTAAATATATTTTAATAATGTATTTATTTGATATTATTAATGTTAATATATTTTTACTTAAACTTGATCAAAGTTAAAAAGTTTGACCTTAAAAAGTCAAATGACTTATATGGTGAAACAATTTGTAGTTTGATTTATTATTTAGTTTTTAGATTATTATATATGTATTATTATACATGTATCTATATTAAAGTTTTGCTGGTAAGAAATAAGGATCCAAGTTGAACTGTTGAACTCTAATTTTAAATTTCAATTTTGAACGTTCTTTTTTTACAAACAGAGACGTATGAGTTGTTTGATGGCTAAAAAGCGATGGATAGATAAGAAATCAGTCACCTAAAGAGAGAAAACAAGAACCCCTATTTAATTAATTTGTCTCTTTCCAAAATTTTCATGTGTTCACGATGATTGGGGATCGAAGTGGTCGTTGCGTAGATAACCATGTTCCGCTAGCTAGATATGTATCTCGTATTGCAATAACCGAAAACGACGCCGTGCAACGGCCGCGTGCAAAATACATAAAGATATCGGAAAAGAGAAGCACCACCCGTGCTGTCACTGTTAGAGTGTAACCTCTCTTATATACTATAAGTGATTTAACTTTTTTATAAGCTAAAATTCTTTAAATTTAACTAATTTTATAGAAAAAATATATCGACAACTATGGTATTAGATTAATTTTAGTAAATTTATCACAAAATATATCTCAATGAGATTTATTATATGTTGTAGATTTTAATATTTTTTCTTTAAATTTTATCACAATAAGAGAATCTCAACTTTAAAAAAATCAAACAACTTATAACATAAAATAAAACAAAGAGAGTATATGTTAGAGATATGATCTATTTGTATCAGATTATTTCTTATCTCTGATACCTTTATTAATGTACTCTATCCGATATACTATCCGATTTTCATAGTGATCTCTTCTCTCCTCTCACAATCATGCAATGCTATCAAATTTGTTGTTTCAATCATTGTCACACCACGTACTGGTGCTTCATTTGCATCGTTAATCCTCGTTGATCACATTTACTGACTACTCGGTACATCACTGTCACATGTTTTCTTTTCTTTTATCTCGCCCGTCACAAATTTGCCACTTAATCACCATCTTTTTTATCTTTGCATGCACGCTTGAGCAATTTTCTCTTCCTACTTTTGCTTTTCTGCTCATATACGTATGCATTTTTTCTTCTTTCATAATTCATATCGACTCCGACGATGACTGTTTTTTGTGTCGACCCCATCTGTGTTGTTGTGCATTGCGTTCACTATTGAGTCCCCCTCTACTACCACTATTTACAATCGATCTAGATTTGACATTGCTTGTGATGGTCTCGTTCTTTGTGCACATGACACTAGCAACATTAGGTGTGGTTTTGTCCCTAATGTGCAAGTGTGCAACTGGGCTTGGCAAATCTGGTGTGGCGCATCGTGTTCGACCGTTTTGACATCCTTCTCTACAAGGAATTTTATCATCCTTAAAAGGGAAGAGATATCAAATCTGAGCTATTGATTATTTTCATCTAGCGGGTGAGATTATGACAGTACTTCCTGGTACCTGTGTGGGCAGAGAAGGATAACTCCACTGTTACTGGAAGGTGGAGGGGTATTTTCATATTTTTGTGTCAAGTACAGTGATTTGCGCAGGAGTGGCGGGGCGGCGGCGCGGTCGTCAGGGCGCCGACGGCGCGGCGCGGCTTAGGCGCGGGGGCACGGGCGGCTTAGGAGCGGGCAGCGTGGGCAGCGGGAGTTGCGAGGGGGCAACGTGAGTTGCGAGGAGGCGACGGGATCGGCATAGGCGCGGACGGCGAGGTCGTTATAGGCGCGGGCGGCATAGGCGACTTAGGCTAGGCGGCGTAGGGGTGACGGTGCAGTTGGTTGGGTGGCGGCGGCCGGCCGGTGGTGGCGGCCGGCGGGGCGGCGTGCTCCATCTTTGATCAGTACCCATTTTTCTAATTTTACCCTTGCCAAATCAACAGTTAGATTTAATTTGATACCTGCTAGTACCTTATACCTTGCAGTACCTACTCAAGAATGATAAAACTGCTCCCTTCTCGACATGTCATTATCACTATCACCAGCACCTCTTATGCCCATGATATTTTTGATGTCTACCTCTAATATGGCTACCTCCGTCTACGTTGACAATGACCACGGTTATCTCGACCATACCATAATTGTTTCTGGCATTTAAATGCCTTGGCATCCACAAATGCTCACACCTTGACTAGGGGATGCTACAGTATATATATGGTTAGTTAGAGAGATAGTATAGATATATGATCTATTATTTCTTATCGTTAGTTTAATTTAATGTAGTCTTTATATACTATGGAACTCCGTAGCTCAATACAATATAACCATATTAAGTTAGTCTCTTTATCCTCTCTAACAATCTAACGTCACGATTGTCAGCTAGATGTACTAGCTTGAGGAGATATCTTTCTCCCCTCTAATAATCCAACGTCATAGTCGTCTCAGCTAGATGTACTAGCTTGATGAGATAAATATCTTTCTCCCCTCTAACAATCCAACGTCAAGGTCATCAGCAAGATGCACTAGCTTGATGAGATCTAGCTAAAAATACACGGTGGGAAAATTAGCTGGTGACGCTGCCTCAGTACGGTTCTGTCGTTTCGTCTTCGACTTCCTTCCGGCCGCGTGCATACATACTAGATAGAGTACCATGTATCACGGCTCAAGGATACAGCGGCGTACGTGACGAGTGCACGAGACGAGAGATCGATGGAATTAATGGTGCCATCCAAAACAGAATAACTAACGGAGAAGGCTGCGCACGCACGTACGTACGTACCGCGCACAGCTCTGCTTTGCGCACGCGCACGATATGTCACCACGGCCAAAGGCTGGCTTCCTCCCTGGCCCTGGCGCCACCGAAAGGATCCCCCGAAAGATTCCCAAATAATGCTGCTGCCCTGCTCTGCTTTTGGTGCGTGTACCGGGCGAGTTTTTCTCCTCCGGTCGCGATCCTGATCCCAACTGACAAAAAGAGGGCTGCACGGATGCCTGACCAAAGGTTTGGCTCGGCTCGCGTGTGGCCTCCTTCATGCGTCACGTCACTGTGGCGCCGCTGGGTTGACCCAGGATCAAATCATTGTGCTTAATTACACATACTGGATCTTCCAATTTGCCCGGGAGATGCATGGCTAGCGTTTTCAAAAGAGCTGTTTTATTGTATCTAGATTCTAGATCTTGTTGTAGTACTGAAACCGAACCGATCGAAGGGCATGGACATGAGCTAAGCTAAGCACGTATTTGATCGAGAGATGCTACGTACCGTGAGGTAGACGAGGGAGGAGACGGTGAAGGTCCAGAAGCGGCCGAGGAAGGCGTCGGCGATGTAGGCGCCGGCGATGGGCGTCATCCAGACGGACCCCGTCCAGTTGTTCACGTTGCGGACAGACGACACCGTCGGCTCCCGCAGCTCCGTCGTCAGGTACACCACCAGGTTCGACGCCACACCGTAGAACGCCATCCGCTCGAACGCCTCGTACCCTGAATAATCCATCGGCCAGATCGATCAGCATGCAGAATTGAAGATGAGCATGCACCAAGCAGCAGTCAAGCTAGCTGCTGCATGCATGGTGGCGGGCGGGCGAGAGATACTCATGTACCTACTAGGAAGGAGCAGGCCTTCCACCGCCCGGTGCGGGCGGCGAGGGCCGGCCGGCCGCGGAGGTCGACGGAGCCGTCCTTGGTGAACTCCTGCTTGTCGCCTTCCATCTCGATCATCATCGTCACCGGAAGCAAGCTGTGTCCAAATGGACTTTCGCTGGAGCTGCTCAAGAACAGGGAGATATATATATGGGGCAAATTATGTTACAAGACGCTGAAAATTTGTGGACACCCTTAAAACTTGACTTTTCTAGAACACGCTGAAAATCTGTCACAATTTGCTACAAGACATTATATACATCAAAATATATTATATCCGTTTTAAAATATGAGATGTACGAGCAAAGGGGTAGGAGTTACATAAAAATAGGGGGTTAAGTACGAAGAGAGGTTAAACAGGTGGTTCTTGTTTTAGACCAAGCTCTAGTTTTCTCCTTAATTTTTTGAAAGATCATAAGGGAGCGCTTTCTACATTCCAAAACACTCAGGCATTTCGCTTTTTCCAGATCTCCCACGTGACAAGGATAACTAGAGAAGAAATAGTTTTCTTCGGTTGCCCTGGTCTAGAAGCGACATTAGTCCACCAAAGAGTGATGGAGGCGGTCGTAGGGGTTGGGCCATGGAATACTTTAAGGGAGTGTATGTCCGACCAATCCGCCACTCTAGACCATACCCTCGTGGAAAATCTGCAGTTTTCGAAAAGATGGAGCGCAGATTCAAGCTCCTGTTTGCAAAGTACACAGGACGGCTGATGTGGCCAACCTCTATGAGCGAGGCGATTCGAGGTCCATAGTCTGTTCTGGATTACCAGCCATGTGAAGAGCTTGCATTTTGGCAGAGCCAAGGAATTTCAGATGATTTTGATGAAGTCTGTTCTAGTCGAGCCATAGAATTGGGCACACACATATATTTAAGAAAGTTTTTTTGAAGCAATCCACACCAGACAGTGTAAAGGTATATATTAATAAATAAGAAGTAAAATATAAGATTACTACCCTAGAAGACAATAATAAGAAAAAATAAAAACATCTAGGTAAGCAACATCCTGCTGCCTTCAACTAGGCCAACGCCTCGCTACTGGCATCACTCCTACAAGACGGCAACAACAGTAGACGGAGATCGCTAGTCTCGAAGACAACTACCATCAGACCCAAGGAACACCCCACAACCGAGAAAGGAGACGGCTAAAGAAGGGGAGGAGCTCCAAGAGAAGGGAGGAGAGGAAAACAGGAAGAGGCGACCATCGACTACCGAGACGTCACCAGAGGAAACCACACTGAAGAGGAGGTGGCCGCCGCCAGCTCCAAACAACCACGGATCCTACACAGCCGCCGCCGCAAGACATATCCGAGCCACAAACCACCGACGAGGGATGCCGCGCGCACCATGGGCGACGCAAAGGATCGCCCCGCAACCGGTGCAAAACACAACCGCTGACGCCCAAGGTCTCGCGGCCTTTTCCTGCCGCCCCACCACAATGGATACTCCGCCCATTGAAGCCTGGCCACCACGCGCCACCTTCGTCCTTCGAGCACCACCTCCTAGACGTCGCGTCACCACACGTCGCCTTCTAGTCGTCTCACCACTGCGCGTCGATCCCTAGCTGCCACACGCCGCCTCATAGCTGCGGCTCCGCAGGGCGTGGCCCAACAAAGAACCCTCACCGTGGGCGTCCTAAGCCGTCGCTGGACGCCACGTGCCACCTTTGGCCTTCGAGCACCGTCTCCTAGATGCCGCGCCGCCACGCGTCGTCTACTGGTCGTCGCACCGCCGTGCGTCGACCCCTGGCCACCGCACGCCACCTCATGGCTGCCGCTCTGCAGCACGCGGCCCAACAAAGACCCTCGCCGCGGGCGCTCCATGCTACCGCTGGATGCCGCCCGCTGCCACTGCCATGCGCCTCCACGCCGATGATGCGTGCCTCCTCGCTATCGCCATTACAGGCCATCGTCGGACAGCCGTAAGCCTCCGATGCTCCCAACACACCATGCAGATCTGGATCCCAACACGCCGAGCAGATCTGAATCTCGACTCACGCCACGGACCGCTATATCATATATTTTAGTGTTATGTATATCATATAGCTTGATTGGTATCTAAAAGTATTTTCATGTAACGTTATTTTAATAATTATTGATGATATATAATAAAAGTAACTAGGTTAATATTTCACGTTAAAGACCGTGAAAAAACTTATATGATTTATATTTTTGAATTGAGGTAGTAATATTTTACCCTCTTCTTCTATCTCTCCCTTGTTCCTCCTAATTTTTGAGCGTCTGAATTCTGACGATTTTCCTTGTGTCTAAACCCTCCATGTCAGGGCAGAGGAGGTGGTCATAAGCAAGAATCCGTAGCTCACATACACTGTGAGCGAGGAATGTGTGAGGCTAAGTTACGCGTATTTGAGTAGGATGAAGAACTCAGAATTCTGGTCCCTCATTCATCTGTTCGAATCGCAGCCACCCAGCTCATCACATACTCGCTTCGTCGAAAGCGGGAGCATGCGCTTGTGGAGGAAGCAGAGAGAGAAGCAGAGAGAAACAGAGACGATAGGCCTCGTTGGATTAACCCAGTCAATGACCTCTTTAATTAATCAGTCGCCCAGGTGTCTAGAAGATTTATTGACTAGGTCAACACCATCCTTGGTCCCATATGTCAGTTACAGTATAGATTCCTTAAAAATATGGGGGAATGAAACAATAACAACAACAACAACAACACAATTTCAGTAGAAAGGTAATTCAAGAAATTGAATAAAATTCGTACCCAATTTTTTTTCCAGTTTTCCAGAAATTAGCCTTCAATCCAGAATATAAAATTTCATAACCATTCAAGTTAACTCCAAATTCATTGGAGTCAAAACCTCGATTTTCGTAAATATAATCTATACCCATATTTTAAAAATAAATAAACAAATATATTGTTGTAATTTCAGCGCGTCCTCTTGTCGAATTTGTATTGTTTTTTTTTTTGCTGACATACCTCTCAAACTGAAATTTCAGAAGCTCACCATGGCATAATTAGATTAAAAGTCAAATCGTGATCAGGCCAAGTTTGGTACAACATTAAGGTTCAAATACAGTGAAGGCTAAACTTTGTGTTTCATCCTAGATACTAAAAACATTACGAACTACTGAAAATAATTAGATGCATTATCTCAGTTCTTGTCTTTGCACACACCAAGAACAGCTTCTACTATTCTCCTCCTTTCTAACGGTTTTGTCAGGTGCAGATCCATTCCAGCTTGAATAGCCTCCTGCCGATCCTCCTCCATGGAATGAGCAGTCAATGCGATGATCGGAGTGTGGATTCCATAGCTGCTTTCTTCCTTCCGAATGCGCCTAGTTGCTTCATAGCCATCCATATGGGGCATCTAAAACAAACAAGGGATATTAGCAACGATTTGCAAGAAGCCATGTATTCTGTGCATGAAGTTTTGTCATCAAATTGCCAGTGTCACCATGATTAAGGAGGGGAAGAATCAAGCAAGGAAAGCAGTAGAAGCTGAAATGGACCTGGCAATCCATGAAGATAACGTCGTAGGGCAAGGGCACACTGTTCTTCTCCTCTGAAACATTTGCCTTCGTGAGAGCTTCTCTGAACATAACAGTAGCCTTAGATCCATCCGCTGCCAATTCAACAGTTGCTCCGAGTTGGTTCAGTATCTTCCTCTCTATAATTTGCAGCACCAATGTGTCTTCAACTAGCAAGACACGCATCCCATCCAATGGCCTATCATCTTCCTCTCTTGGTCGGTGATCCAGGCGTTCAACTTCAGCTGATGCCGCAGTGCTTCCCAGATCTTCCGGATGAATCCCACGTACATCTTGTTGCATAGCGATGGAGTTTTCATGGCCAGTCAACGATGACTGGTGCATAGGTGAGGCCTGGAGATCTCTCAGGGCCACGAGAAGAACATACAGCCGAGACGCGTGCAGTGGTTTTCGCAAGATGAGGTCGCAGCCGCAGCTCACCTCCTCGAATCTCCGGAGATCTTCAGAAGAGGTCTTCAAGTCGGCCAAGAAGACAACTTTGCATGGAACCCGGTGCTTGATCCTGGCAAAGTTCGTCGCTTGGCTGCGTACGTCGTCGCATCTTCCATTGGACACATCGACGATGATGACCAAGGCGAGCGGATGATTCTCTCCCAGGTTGCGCGCCATGATGTTGCCGTTCCTGATCAACGCATTCGGCAGAACTTGGCTGACCATCTCCTTGGAGCTGAAGCACCGGTCCGCGTCGCAGTCGGCACGGGAGCACGACGTTGACCTCGAAGGAAACGCACCAGATGACTGCACCTTCTCCAACGTCGAGGCGATGAACTGGACTTCCGGGACCAGCCAAACTTTCATCCCGATGCTCTCCATCCAAGCCTGCAGTATTCTCCTGGTTCCATCGCCATGAACAAAAAGGACGCAGTGCCAGCCCTTGAAGCAGTTGGCCTCCTTGAACACCGAGGCTCGGACGTCTGATTCGCTCATGGCGATTGGCCGCTCTTCTATATCCTCAGCTTCTTGTTGCTTTTCACTTGTCTTCATATGAACATTGAATCCAAAGCATGTTCCACGTTCCCCTGGTTCCTTTTCTTTGATACTTATCTCTCCTCCCATCAGACGGACCTGCCAACAAAAGAACAATAGCAACAGAGATCATGTACATTGACAATAGATTCAGTAACAAATCCTTTTCGAAAAACAGAACAAATTTAGTACCATACTTGTCAGTTGTCACACGTTTATGAAACATTTTATAGACATTTTGTAGTTCCATGTACTAGTTTATGAAACATTGACACAAATTTGAGAACATTAGCAAAAAAAATGCAAGAAGGGCTTATTTGAGGAGAGATTTTACGATGCATTTTACTGGTAGAAGAATGCATCCTAACTGTTGGTTTTTTCTTTTAATGGTTTAAATTAATTTCTACTAATACCTTGATGAGGGACAGTAGAATATATAGAGGACAAAATCATCAAAAAAATTAATGTGGAGAGATAAAAGGGTAATTTTGCCATATTTTACTGTTAAAACACCTAAAATCAAATCATATCACTGGCTTATTTTGTACGGTTTTGACTATTATATTTTTGAAGCACGGAGTAGAAAAGAAACATATAAGTCTAGACTAGAAGTAAATATTTTCAAGCAGCAACAATTTTTCTTTCAAAAATTTCGAAAAGAATTCAACCAATTTCAGGGAATATTATATGAAAAACCGCTAATGTCTATACCTAAATTATAATCAATTTAAAGTACTAATTTATTACTCTCTAAAATTAACGGCTAAGATTAATCTGTAGTATAATACCGAATGCACTGCTCTATTTGAGAGAAAGAGAACTTACAAAGGACTGCACGATTCCAAGCCCTAGACCGGTGCCTCCATGCCCTTCTTTCACCTGAATGTAGTTCTCAAACACGGACTCTCTCTTCTCCTTGGGGATCCCAATGCCGGTGTCATCCACTTCAAAGTAAAACTCGACCGAGTTGGGATCATTTCGCAGAGGGTTGAAAAAGTTCTGCGTGGCGCCTTCTTCCTTCGCGCCAAAGAAGAAGCTGAAGAAGCTGTTCTCGAGGCTTCGGTACGAAAACCTCGAAGGTGCACCAATGGCGCTCCTCACTATCGGCCGGTTGGCCCATGCCCGGAGGATGACGTGTCCTTCGTGCGTGAATTTCATGGCGTTGCCGAGCAGGTTGTCGAGGATCTGCTTGAACCTCGTGCAGTCCCCGATGACGTCGCCGCATTTCAGGACGGAGAAATCGCAGGGGTCCCAGACTACCTCGATCCCCTTGTTGACGCCCACGACGTTCACCATGTCCACGGATTCTTCCAAGACGTCGACCATGTTGAACTCTACCTCCTCCAGCTGAATCTTTCCTGACTCCACCTTGCTTGTATCCAGAATCGAGTTGAGTATATCTGCACAAGTTTATGACAAGTGCATTAGGTTTGTCAAAATTCAAAGGTTAATTCTTTCGCAGCGGTTTGCCAGGCTCACCGAACAGTTTCTTGGTGCAGACATCCATCTGGTGGAGGTTGTCCATGACGTTGGGATTGGCGGCGGCCTCCGGGCGGGACACCTCGATGAGGCCGGCGATGGCGGCCAGCGCGGAGCGGATGTCGTGGCTGGCGCTGGCGAACGCATTGCTCTTGTTCATGCTCTTGCGCTCCGCCTGCCGGAGCGCGTCCTTCTGCCGGACGATTTCCGCGTCGAGCACCGCCTCCCGCGCCGCCGCCCGCCGCAGCGCCCGCGCCATGACGAAGCACGCCGCCGCCGCCGCCGCCACCATGGTGAACACGAATACCATCATCGTGATGCCCCCTTGCCGGAACATGCCCACCATGTAGCTCTTGCGGAGCACCAGCCGAAACACCTGTAGAGGACACAAAGGAAATTTGAAATGATATCTGCGTGAAGGGAATCTAATCGACCAATTAAGGACAAGATGTCTGATATTGTATATCCCAAATCTCACCTTACTAATTAAATTAAATCCACAGCTAGAGAAACAAAAATTTTCTATAGCCACTTGATTTGCAAACAAATACATATACAACTAGTGTGTATGCACCTAAATTTGTAAAATCCATCTCAATCTCAATATATATGCACGCAATTCGCTATTGATGTGTATATTACCATTTGTATTCCGGAGATATCGAAGTTATTGCACGCGACTCTGTACTTGTCAGACTTGCTATCATGAACAACGATTTTGGGCAGCGCATCAATGGCGGAAGCGGTGCATATCACCGTCGAGAACAAGCCTATCCCGTGTGCCGACGACGCGGCATCGTCGGCGATCTGGTCCTCGTCGAGCAAAGATTTATATGCCGCCGGTGCACTGCCCTTGTCGCCGATTGCGTAATACAAGCCCACCAGGCCGTTGAGCATCTTCAGGGCGACGGCGCTCCGGACGACGACGTCGTCAACGGCTAC
>KE370850.1:0-12895 GCA_000418225.1 Zizania latifolia
TTGTTCTTTATTACGAATTCAAAACCGTCTTCCTCTAAACATGACGAAGAGATAATGTTTCTGCCCAAGGCAGAAATGCAATAACAATTATTCAATTCCAAAACTAATCCTAAGGGTAGCGACAAAAAATAAACGTCGATAGCCAACGCAGCAACTCTTACACCATTACCGATGCGCACATCCAACTCGCATCTTGCACACTTCCTAGTCCTTTTTAGTCCTTGCAACAATTTGCATGTATGAATCATTGATCCGGTATCAAATACCCATGAATCACTTAGACGAGTAGCTAGATTAATTTTAATAACATTTATACCTAAAGTGGAAGTGGAAGTCTCACTTCCCTTCTTCTTCTTGAGTTCTTCCAAGTACAACTTTAGAACATTTTTTCTTTTCTCTTGTTTAAGAACAATTCTCAAATTTCTATACCAATCAATAAAGTTTGTTCCACAAAGAATTGATCGCAAATTAAAAATGAAAGTGTTACTAGCAGTAGGTGTCATTATCTACAACAAAATGTAGGTTTCAGCACTGTGCTATGTGAATCTTCTAGCAAATAAAAGATGCTCCAGTACATGATATACAATGATTTTCCCTCTTATGACATGTAGTGGGACAAGATCCATATTCAACTAACTTCTAGTGAGCTTTGGCATCACTGCTAGAAAATTAGTGACATAGGTAAGCAACACCTTGCTAATCATATCTCTATGTGACTCTTGTTCGTTGGGGTGACATCCAATGTCTCGACGCCCAACTCCGTGCCCCAAAGCCCAAAACCATTTTGATAGCTTTGTTAAGCAAACCAATACTATGCTTGTGGATATCCGACATCCACCGTAACTGGTTAAGATAAAAGATGGCACTCTGCTTTGGCAGACCCACCATGCAATGATCAAAACCTTTGTAGGTGCAGCTATTAGAAATGGCATCAATGACTCTTAATTTTCTGAGGAAAACTATTCTAACATTGTAACGATACCTACCGCACATAGAACATGAAATAATAGTATGACAGGAACATAAATAAATATCACAGGTAATCATATTAACTGTGACATAATATGGCCCTTCTCACATGGTAATCTCCATCTTCATGGTTCCTGTCCTTTGGGTCATCACGCTTCAAGCCTCCATGATCTTCTATCAGTCTATTACATCTAATAGTACTATACAAATTACATGAGAAGAAGCATTATATGTCGACATGCAGGTCGTACAACAATAGAACAACCTTGGGCTGTAATTAACCATGACTCGCAGGCCATAAAAATTACACGTATGCATCATATACATCACAAGGCCATACCAGTCACAACATTCTCTGTAAAAACAAGTTAGGCGTAGAATCTATGTGTGACTGAAAAGTGGATCTAGAACTTCTGGCTCAAGGCCCGGAACTTTGGGCCGAAGCCCGGAACTTCTAGCTCAAAGCCCGAAACTTCCGAAATCACCCTTCTGTATCAAATTTATTTTGGCCTAGAACTTCCGGGTCAAACCCGAAACTTCTGAAAATAACCTTCTGTATGAAAATTATTTTGGCTCATAACTTCTGGGTCAAACCCGGAACTTCCAAAAATCCGACGCAAGAACAATAGATCTAATCTATTCCCACCACATATCACCTATATGTGAATGATCTAGATCGAACACTATGCACATAGGCTCTGATTCCACTTTGGGGAATGGGGAGGCTATGCTAGCAGTAAATTCAAAATTTTCTACCCAGTTCGCCTAGGAACCATCCGTGTAATGGAATCATGGATCGTTACCTCTAACACGAGACGTGCTAGTGTAGCAGAAAAAGAGTTGGGGAAGCGTGTCCTCGATCAACTCCACCCGGCTTCGTGCAATCATCGGTGGTGAAGTCGATGTAGCCTTACGATCTTCACGAGAAGATGAGCACTACAGTAGCAGCGGTGCCTCCATGGTATCCATACGTACAGGGATGGGATCACCTCACGCCGGTATGCTAGTA
Organism: Zizania latifolia; assembly: GCA_000418225.1. NCBI lineage: Eukaryota > Viridiplantae > Streptophyta > Magnoliopsida > Poales > Poaceae > Zizania > Zizania latifolia. The sequence goes on from KE370850.1 coordinate 1,979, forward strand.
CCACTCGCGAGGTTAGAGGAGATGCGGCCACAATACTTGAGGCTAGGAGAGAGGTGGCTGCTAGGGTTATGGTAGGGGCAAAAGCAACAACCAATAGCAGTCTTTTCGTCCTAGCCCCTCCTCTCCTTATATAGTGCACTCTCATGGGTCTTTAATCAGTATTAAAGCCCAACAGATCTAATCTGTTCGTCTGGCCTGGAAGTTCTGGTCCAGGCCCGGAACTTCCGAAAATAACATTCTGTATCGAATTTATTGACCCAAAAGTTCCGGTTCCACCCAGAACTTTCGGTTAGTCCAGAATTCACCTTTTAGGTAGGCCCAAAACTTTCGGTCCAATCGAAACTTCCGATTCCTCTAGAAACCAAAACTGAGGCTGGCTCGGAACTTCCGGTGGCACCGAAACTTTCGGTTGCTCTAGAACTCAGAACTTCCGGCCTCAAGCCGAACTTCCGGTTCCCCCAGAATTCTCTTGGGCATATTTCCATCAAAGACTTCACATCATCTTCAAGCCAGCACCTTCAGCAAGTGGCGTAGGTATATCGACCACCACAACAAAAAGATTGGCACTGTTGGCCCACGAGAGCACGTTGCCTTTCTCAACATGTGGCTGGCATACTTTTTCTTCTGTGATCCTTCCTATGGACCTTCTAATGATTACCAGTATTTGGCCGAGCGCCTGGCCGATCACAACAAGTTGCCAATCGGTTGCATACTTTTTAGATTCACCTTCCGTATGCTGCATCAGATTATGGATAGACTCTTGTGCGAGAGACCCATCGATCAGATCGGCGGCACCTGGTGGTTTGTGTAGATGTGGTTAAACATATATACGTGTGAGGCCATTACCCATCCTCACTTGCTTAGCCTCAGCTTCCCTAGGAAACATCATGAAGATGAACACCCTCGCACCCACCGAGGCACTGCTTTCAGTGAGGCGATAGATATGTTCGAAGGTTCTCCCTTATTGGCTGACAGAGTGGGAGAGTTCTTCAGACTGTTTTACCTTGGGATTGTAAAATCTGTTCAGGCGTGGTTTGCCTACTTCTATACTGATGATTTTGAAGATCCGAGTCACCTTCGGTCGTCGGAGGTTGGGCTCGATAATTCTTCTACTACCAATTTCTTTGCTGCCATACAGCCTGGACTTCTCCCCATCGGCCTTCCTCAGGGATCATCTGAACCATCGTATGAATTCTACCATCTAACAGTGTACTCTTGTCAATTTGGTCTTGGTCAGATGCCGATGGATCTCTTTTTCATCGGCAAGATTAAAGCTCGGTGCAGTATTTGGTCATTGGAGCACCGATACGTTAAGACCCTGCTAGCTGACCTTGCTTTTCTTGAGTTGGAAAGTTTTGCTCCTTGTACCGATGTCTCTATCTCTTTTGAGCGGTTTTGAGGTGAATGGTGGCTTTATCTCTTCAATCTTCTTCCGTCCGTCATCCATTTCCATTTTGATCCCATCTTCCCGTGGGCTGACGATGAGGTATTGGCTTTGTCTTCCACTAAATCTTATTGCTCTAACCATACTACAAGTATTGAAGAGCTATATGCTCTTTCTTGTAGGACACCCACCCTGCTGCACCGACGTGAAGCCAGAGCTAGAAACCGATCAGCTATGCCTTGCCGTCGAACAACCCCAACTTGGGGTGTGATGCGCAGACCCCGATGGCCTTGCTAAATGCTGCCCCATCGACTACTGTGCCACCTTCTCGCAAAGGGGTGAAAAAACATGGGGCACCCAAAGCATCGGGGAGTACTGCTCCGCCGCCTAAGAAGATTGCTGTGGTCCCTCCCTAGCCACAGAGGTTGGCTGCCCATGATCCACCGATGCCAACAAGATATCCTGCCACGGTGTCGGCTACTACGCCATTGGCGGCATCGGCACCTGTAAGTGACTTGGCTATTGCTAACCATCTTGTTCTTATCTTCCTATTGCTGACTCTATAACTTGAAAGGCTATGGCTACTATCACCATTGCGGGCGATCATCCAGTTGCCATGGACCCTGTTGTGGGCGTGGTTGATCTACCGATGGTGGATCTGACGGCCGACTCTCGTTCTACATTGGTGGCTTTTGACCCTTTGGTTGATCCTGTCATTGAGTTGGGACTTGCCATTGCCTCTAGTGGCCTAGGAGCTCCCTCCGGTGATCCTATTTAAGCTGTCGCTCCATCGGTTGTCATTGAACCCTCTAGGCTCCCATCGGTTAGCCTCTTATTTCTTTCTGCTGTATGTTTTACCATTATGCTTATTATACTTTTCATGTGCAGGATTTCATCGAGATGTTCCCTTTTGATATTAGGGAACTGGTTGGTGATGCTTTGATTGCTCAAGGTGCCTCTGCCAAAGCCATGTCGATTCTTGATGATGTCTGTGTGGTCCTGGTCGATGTCTTGCGGCGCCTTCAGGAATCAATCAGCGCGCTCATGACTGACTCGGCACTGATTAGAGCAAGACTTGCTGATGTAGAGGATTGGCTTCCCTCGGATCTACTAGAGGATTTGTCCCCAAGCTTATACTTTGAAGCCTTCCGGCTGTGCTACCAGCGCATTTAGCAGCAGTTAGCTGATCACGCCGAGCGGAGACAAAGGCGCCAGCATGGTCCAGCCGATCGGGAGGTTATTTTGGCCAAGAAGGTTAATCTTGACGCCCTGATCGCTGAGCCCTCTATGATTAATGATGAGATCACACAGCTTTGATCTAGGGAAGACGACCTCATTTCTCAGCTTGAAGAAGTCCACACTGACATCGCCTTGTGCGAAAAGCGGTTGACAGATATACCGGTGGAGATCATTTCTCAAAGGCATGAGCTGGCTAATTACAGCAAGGATGCCCTCTGCCGTTATGAACAGACGAAGCAAATCCCTACAAGCAATGAGGAAGATCTTCAGGATTTGGCCACCATTAATAGCGTTTGGGACCACATTGTGACTGCTATTATCGCTTTCCTTAGTGAACCATAAATAGTTGTTTTTATTGATGTTGTAGTTCTAAGATAATTCCCTGAACTTTCTTTTGTGATTTCTTAAGGCGACATTCTAGATGTCGACTATTTTAATTGTGATTATTTTCCTTTACTTTTATTCTAAAGCGATACTCTCAGTATCGGTTGTTAGATGATGACTCCGTTCCGCACGCATCGGCCTTCTGGCCAATTAGGTCTCGATCTAGACGCTCGGATGGTACTTCTTTAAGTATTTGCCATTGAGCGCCTTCATGAACTCCTCCCATTCTAATGTTTTCAATATGTAGGCATTGCCTGGTAAGACTCAGCTTATCTCATAGGGACCTTCCCAATTAGGAGACCATTTGCTGAATCGATTGTCTTTAGTCTTGATCGGTAGCATGAGTTTCTAGACTAAATTGTCTTCTTCAAATGATTTGACTAACACCTTCTTATTGTAATGCCTTGCCATCCTTGTCTTATTCTCTTCTACCTTTTTGAGTGCGTGAAGCCAATTTTACGCAAAATCTTCTAACTCATCGGTCATTAGCATGTAGTAGTCATCGGCCGTTAACTCGTTCTGAAGAGCGAGACGCTTAGAGCCAAGGTTCGTTTCCCATGGTAGTATGGCTTCGTGCCCATAAACAAGCTGTATGGTGGCACTTGGGTCGATCCATGATAAGCCATCCTGTAAGATCGAAATACGCTAACCACGGCAATCAAAGGGGGGTGAATGGTTGCAGTACCTAAAAAATAACCCCAAAAATAAAATCAAAAAGCTAATTCCTGACTAATTAGCAAAAACCCTGACCAGACTAAAATTCCCAAGGACTCAGTAAATTTCCCGAGGAGTTCTCGAATTTTCCGAGGGCTTTCTCGATGACTCAGCAAATTTCCCGAGAGCTTTCTCGAGGACCAAAAACAGCCTGATCAAGCAATGGTAAAATAAGCGTAACTTTAAAACCGTAACTCAGATTAATCTTAAATTTTAACACGAGAAACTAGACTTCAATATGAAACTTTACCAAGTAGTTTCACTGAAATCTAAGTTCCCAATCAAAAGTTATGATCATCGAGATTTGCAGCAGTGTAAAAATAGAACAGACCCGATCCAAAAAATAAAACCTTAACAACTCTTAAAATACGAGGAATTAACCAATGAAACTTTGCAGACCTCTCTCTTAATGTTCTAGCAAGGTTTTGGATAAATCAATTTAAATTAAATCACAAGTAAAAGTGAAATCACAGAATAAGCCAAAATGATACAAACTGATGAACATTAAAAAGAAAGAACGCGATACCACACTTCTTGATGCTTAAAGATGAATCTTTATTGCATAAGAGTGTTTACAAGGTGTTGACACAAAAATCGCAGGTTTTCCTACGTCTTCACACTTGAAGGCCTAGGAGTGTTTACTTAGCTCCAGTGTAGGTCCTAAATAACCCGGAGGTATCAGTAGGCGTGCTAGTCAATTTGACCCTGTAATTGGCAAAGAGACAAACATGAGATGTCCTAACGCTATCGGTAATAACCTGTCGGCATCAACAATGATAGCTCATACAAAAATCATGATGCATCGAGAAAAGTACATGTGGAACAATGAACCCTACCAATCGGCTCTGGCAATACAACTCCACAATACCAATCTCTACAGTTCAAACTAAACCGATGTAGCGTAAAGATAGGTTATTGAGGGCATAATGAACATAACAAATCTGATTAATAGAGTGATAAATAATTCATCGGCTAAAACCCCGACGAACATCGTTTTAACGCATCAAGCCAGATCATCCCGTATGTAACCCCGTCAACACCACCGATCGGACCCAACCGAGACATCGTGCCGTTGACGATCGACATATGATCTAATCTAATTCGATAAGTTAAATCACCATGATTGGCAAACACAGAGATCCAATCTATAAAACACAGTAAGAGAATATGAATCAAGGTATTTAATTGATAACTAGCAAACCTACTCCATCTGATCATAGTATCGGACGTAACCAAGAAAGCCATGAACACTTGAATCAGTTTACCAATAGGCTATCTCCGTCAAAGTTAAAGATCAGACTCAACCGATGCAGCCATAACTCCTACGGAGAATCTCCCTAATGCTACGTACCTAAAGTTGGCGATGCGCCGAATGGTTTGATTGACTGAGTTGTGTGAACTTGTTACAATGACCCTAGGCTTACATCTTTATAGCTAGGTAGACACGCCATCTGCGGATAACACAGAATTTTAACTGACTTACTTATCTGCTAACTATAAAACTAACCATGAAGCATCAGCCCATGCTGCACGCAGCCTGTCTCCTCCTGTTTAAACCTCCATCAGCGGCCCATCGGCTCTTGTTGCCTGGGTCGCCTTGCTGATGGTGCACCGGTCCAAATTCCAGTGTCAACACATGCTCCCCGAGTTTGAAATGCACAACGTCGTGTTTTGAAATCTCCCTCGAGAACTGCATCATCGGATTGCTGAGTATAAATCTTGCCCGCTAAGCTTCCTTCTTCAAGCCTGGTCATTCTCACCATATGCTACCTCACTCTTACTCTTCTTCTTTCACCTCTCGCCATGGCGTTCGACATCTCGAGCTCTCCACCGAGCAAGAGGGTCAAGCTGAATGATCATGATACTTCTGGTGATCATGATCCACTAAGTTCCTTCCGATTATTTGATCTTTGCTTGCCAATTTTCTTGCTTCATCTGTTTTTTAAACTTCTCACGCACTTCATCTTCATCCTCGGGCTCTAGGCTCCGACTATTTAGATTCCACATTCACCAGACTCTTCACCTTCTAATAATTCAAGCGTCCTAACATAACCAGCCAACGCCGATGGTGACCGTGATCCGAATCACCTTAACTTCTATCTCGGTGATGATAATAATTCTGGTGACTCCCTGCTAGCCATGAGCACTTCATCTACACACCGATACCCTCAGGTAACTTGTTGATTGCATTTGTTGGTCTCTAAATTCTTCATCAGCTCACCCTATATTTTCTGTAGGAGTCTCAAGCATCGGATAGGGCTCTGCCCCCTTTAGATCCCATGCTGAGTGACTTGTCAGTTTTGCTTCATCATCTTCAGTGCCCTATCAGTATTTTCTTTCAAGACATCGAGGTGGCATGATCCCACTTTCAGAATGTGATCGACTGGCTTCCGCAAGACCTAGCCAAGATTCTCCTATGGGTGTACTCTCGTGAGCACCAATAGGCCTACCTCACTGCGTATGCCAGTCTTACCGATCATGGAATGCAACTGGTTCACCAGTAGAGGTTTGAGTTAGCCGATGCGAGGGTGCAAGAGGCCAACCGTCACCTTCAAGTCCTGCTCAAGCTTCCTACCAAAGACTAAGCCTACCTCGATCGGCTAAAAGTGGAGGAAGATCGCCTTCTTTAGGAAATACACGTCCGGACCGATCAGCTGAATTGGCTTCACACCTGTATGGAAAATCAGCAGTAGTTCTTGAAAGACATGCCAATCAAAATCTCCTTCAAGAAGGTCGGACTAATCAACTTGACCGAGGAGCGGGCTTAGAGGTGACAAATCCTGCAGTCAATTGTCGGCAGTGACGAGGATGCGACCGACACCATTGTGTCCTTTGAGAAGACTCAAGCCGATGCTATCCTTAGCTTACAATGCTTTTTAGCCACATTATAATCGCCTCACCTGCCATCGGCTTTTGTAATGCTCTTCCCTCGTAAATAATGAAATACCTATTGAAGAACTTGTATCTAGTGAATTTGTCTTGTTGGTGATAATCATTTCTCTTTTCTCTACCGACGAGCCCTTGTGTAAAGGTTTGGACTATTTGACCGAACGTATCCTCTGATCGGCCTTCCGGCTCATGCTCATCGGCTTTGAGCAAGCGCAATGCCCCGTAGTCGGCTTAGGAAAACTCAAAAAATTCAAAGGTTTCACCTTAACCTTTGAATGTTGAACTGGAAGAACTTCAAGTCTGTCGGCTCATATTCATTGGCTATGAAGGAGTGTGATGCCCTCTTGAGTTAGATCAACCAAACTTTGAAAATTTTGAAAATTTCACATTCTAACTTTTGCTTGTTGAACCCGGCCAACTCCGAGTCCATTGGTTCATGCTCATTGGGTTTGAACAGGCGTGATGCCCCCCTGAGTCAGCCGTTATTGATAAATTTTGACCGTCTCTCATAAATAAGTGCGTGTCGGTTGGAGTGCCTCCATAACGGCGCGTCGTATGCCCCCCGAGTTCAGGAAGTTGGTGAGGCATTTGGAATTCTGCCTAGAATATCGCAGCCGTCGAATCACCTTAATGTTGTACTTGAGGATCCAACCGTTGTGATTCTCTCCCCTATAAAGTCTGACGTCTTCTCCTTCCTTTGTACGCTTCCTGCTTTTCCTCCTTTCGAAATATTCTTGAGATTTTCCGTCATCGCCGGTTAAGCCTCACCGCTGTTCTTGCCTTCTTGTCATCGCTTGCCCCCGTCGACCATGGCCTCCTCATCGGTCATCCTTGAGGTACTTCCCTTCTTCTGTTTTGATCTATATTTTGTTCCTTTCTTCTGAGCATTCTTTTTACCCCTCTTTTACCCTTCTTTGTAGAACTTGAAGAGCCAGATCTTAATCCCCTATGCCAAATACCCCGATTATTTCTTTCTTGGTCCTTAAGGGAAAGAACACCCGTTGTAATTGATTAATGCTGAGACCAACATGATTCCATTCAAATAATCTGGCATGCAGCACAAAGATTGGCCTTTGGCATTTTGCTCTTGGGCCAACCCTATTGATAGGTGGTGAGATTGGTATGTGAGGGTCGCATCGGCAAAGAGCGCAGACTGGCAGTTGAACAGCATCGGTCACTGTATTAGACTCACCATGGCCGAAACTGAGCGAAATGATGCAATGCTTGCTGCCATCTGCTACTTCTGGCTAGATACTACCAATGCTTTCATGTTTGCTCATGGGTCGATGTTCTCAACCCTTTTTGATGTTTTGATGTTGACCAACCTTAATGTCATGGACCCCCTATGCGATGTCGATTTTAGAGGGAAGCCGACACATGATCTTGAGGTCAAGAAACTAGGTGGCTAGACCAACTACATGGCCACTTACAATCAGAAGACCAGCTTGGTTGATGCGAAGGAACATGTTGCTTTTCTAAACATGTGGCTAGAGCGATTTGTTTTCTGTGACACTACCCTCGGCCCTACCAAGAATTGGCAAAACCTGGTCGAGCACCTTGCCCAAAATGAGCAGCTACTGCTGGGCTAATTACTACTGGGATCTTCTTATCGTCTTCTGCATCTCGTCTTGCAATATCTTTGGGCTAGTATGCCCATTGCAAACATCAGTGGCCCTTGGTGGTTTGTCCAGTTATGGCTCAACCTGTATACCACCCGGGTAATGGAACGCCATGATCTACTCAGCAAAGAAATCGCCGATGTCTTCAACGAGGAAGATGGCCATACTCGCCGATGCGCTTCACTTGGTGAAGCCGTGGCTACTTTTGCTAGGGATGATTTGAAGTTGGATCTCTTCGTCAGGTGGTTAGGCATTTTCTACTGTGGCTTCTCTGATGATGATATTATTTGGTTTCCTTATGTAGAGGCTACTGATTTCCCCTGTCCTGGTTGATTCTGGTTTGCTTCCATTGGCTCTGATGATGATATCAATGTAGTATATTGGGCCATTGTCCTCCCTTTTGTCCTGCCAGTTGGTTATTCTGGTGGCCGAGTGAAGCCCTCTTATGAGTTCTATCATCCGAGCATCTGTGCATGCTAGCTTGGCCTGAGCCAATTGCCGATGAACCTTTTTTACATCAGCAAAGTGGAATTTTGGGTGACTCTATCTCTGTCTGAGTATGAGTCTCTGATTAATCTGCCTTCGGTTGTTCCCTTCGGCAACCTACAGAGTTGGTCGCCCAGCTCATCCTAGAGCCAGTCATTTACCCGCTTCTGGGATGAGCTGAAGCTTCATCTGTTTTCTCAAGGTGTTTCTTCCTATTGCGTCTTGATCAATCCTGACTCTGGTGACGCCGCAGCTGAGGTATGTTTCATTTTTGCTTGCCTCTAACATTTCTGGCGGTCCCACCTATAACTTCTTTTTGTTCCTTGATTAGGATCAAGATGTGGTGGTGCCTGTTGTCAATAACAGTAATAGGCCGAATATGTATATGGCGTCGTCGTCGACCCCAAACATGGGAGTAGGCGTGCCGGTGCTGTCTGCTGTTGGTGGTATTGGCCTTGCGACATCCTGGACCTTTGGCCTTGTTCGCTAGAAATGTCCTGCAGCATCGGTGACAGTCAAGATCCCTGCCAGGAAGAAGAAAAAAGCCCCCACTGCTCCTCCTCTGGTTCATTCGGCCACTTCTGCTCCTGCTGCTGCTTCTGTAAGAATCTTCTTCACTTCACTGTGCCTTTCCCTCTATATCTTGTGTTTTCATTTCACTATTTGTCTTTTTAGTCTAAGGTGGCCTATCTACCGGGTACTCCTTCTGTAGTCGTTGAGGCATCGGTACCCTTAGTTCAGACGGCATCCCCTCCGCAGGTCCATCATGACCCTCCTGCCATTCTGCCGATTGCTGATTTGGCGATGGATCCTTCTGATCTCATCGTCACTGGGGATCAAGGGCCATCGTTTGATTCAATGGTCGATGTCGAAACTGGATTGGCGGAAGAGGCCGCCGCTGCCGATGAACCTGTTCCTCCTGCTATTGCTGATCCAGCCACTGCAGCCGATCTTCCTAAGGTATGATGGTGCTCTTTTCATCGGCATTGTCTTTTGCTGCACTTCCTTTACCTTCCCATTGTCTGGCTACAGTTGTCAGGGATGTGACCCCCGGGTACACTGCAGTTGGGCTTATCAGACCAGACCAAGGGCAAGCCAAGACCAGCATTGACTGTTCGGTATGGCCCATAAATAGAGGTTTGATTCTTATAAGGAAAGTTGAGTCCTTATTGGGTAGTTAAGCTCCAGATATGATATCAAGAGATTTATTTATACCAGAATTCTTGTAATTAGGGATTTAACACCCAAATTTGGTAGGCTATCCTAGATCAACTCGGGATAGAGTCCTGGGTTGTTGGACTCACCTCCTGAGTATATAAGGGAGGCAAGCACCCCCCCAAAGGACAAGCTTTTCAGCATATTTTCTTGCTTTCGATACCCCAAGCCTCCATAGCTTGATTGCGTCGTATTGTAAGATCCACCATCATAGTACACATCAAAATACTAGACATAGGGCTATTATCATCTAGAAGGCCTGAACCAGTATAAATCTTGGCTCTTGTGTTCTAGAGTCGACCATCAGGTTCGAAGGTGTTGCGCTTCCCTTACACACATCTAATCACTACCTCGGGTACCCCCTTGGGTGGACTGATCGATGATTCACCGATAGTTGGCGTGCCAGGTAATGTAGGACCGAAACTAGCGACCAGAGGGGGGGTGAATGGGCGCAAAATAAGAAACACAGATAAAAACAAAATCTCCTCAACTCCTTGTATCGAACTTGCGGGTGGCTTCAAGATACTCAGCGCAAGGCTGTGCAAAAATATCCACACGAAGCAAGTTGATACAATCTCCACCAAAAACAAACGCCGAAAAGGAATTGCTCAAAGTAAAGACAAGTGTTAAACGATCAATCAAAATATATCCACAAGTGCAACATACGTTCTATTGAAAAAGACATGTACAAAGCACTCATGCGCAAATGATCAAACACTTGATGTGCGACTTCATTGATAATTCATCAAACACCTTGAATGCATCACAAAAATGTCACAGGCATTTCAACAAACATATGGCATGCAGAAATCACTTCAAGCTCCATTCAGGAATAATATCAAACAGTTGGTGTGCATCCATACATCAAACCGTCGGGTAGAGAAGAAGCAGTCCACCGTGGTCGGTGCTGTGCTCGCCGGAGTTGGGCCGCTGTCGTTGGAGCAGTGCATCGCCGCTGCTGTGCGTCACCGTGCCGCGCCGTGCGCC
>KE370850.1:35035-48989 GCA_000418225.1 Zizania latifolia
TGGTGTGATCTTTATCGCACAATCTTGTGCTGAGCTTTCTTGAGTCACTTGCAAGGCTGATATTCTCATTGGTTGAAGTTTTGGGGGTATTTGTATTTTCCACTGCGTTTTTAATTTGCGCCCATTCACCCCCCCCCTCTGGTCGCCTTTTCGGTCCTACAATTCGCCAGTCCCTCACCGATCTAAGCATCTTAGTCGACAGCCTCTAAAAGGAGGATAACTTCCTATTCTATGGTATTATATCCGGGCAAAGCTCAATATCACTCGGTTCAATAACTCTATCGGTCACGTTCGACTCTCGAGACAATTATCGGACCAAGCACATCACCTTCTAGGTCATAGAATTCGACATCCCATTCCACACCATCCTTGAAAGGCCATCCATAGCCAAGTTCATGGCCATTGGACACTACCCATACTTGGTGCTCAAGATGTCGGGTCCCAATGGAGTTATCACTGTTCAGGGAAACATCGGCACCCTTCTTGCATGTGAGAAAGACAGTCTCACCCTAGCAGAGGCTGTCGACCTATCGGCTCGAATGAAGGAAACCCTTAGGCAAGTTCGAGCGCATCCTCCCAAGGCCTCGGAAATCCTAGTCAAGGCACCAACCACTTCAGGGATCTCCCCCACACTCTATAACACCAAGAAGATCACCCTCTCAGACGTAGACCCGACAAAGACCATGACTTTCGGGGCAGGGCTCAACCCCAAATAGGAAATCACGCTCGTCAGCTTCCTGTGCTCCAATATGGATATCTTTGCATAGAAACCATCCGACATGCCTGGGGTTCCTCAGGAGCTGATCGAGTACGAACTCCACGTATATCCAACTACAAAGCCGATAAAGCAGAAACTATGAAGGTTCACCCAAGATAGGAAAGAGGCGATTAAAGTCGAAATTGCCCATCTCCTAGCAGTAGGATTCATCTGCGAAGTTTACCATCCTGAATGGCTCGGTAATCCAGTCTTGGTAAGAAAGAAAACGGGACAATGGCGAATGTGCGTTGACTACACCGACCTAAACAAACACTGCCCGAAGGATCATTTTGTGCTACCTCAGATAGACCAAGTAGTTGATTCAATGGCAGGCTGCTCCCTGCTGTGCTTCCTTGAGTGCTACTCTGGCTACCACTAGATCAACCTTAAAGAAGAAGACCAAGAGAAAACATCCTTCATCACACCTTTCAGAGCATACTGTTATACAACCATGCCCTTAGGCCTTAAGAACACGGGAGCGACCTATCAGCGGGCCATCCAATGATGTCTCTTGGAGCAGATAGGCCGTAACGTCGAGGCATATGTCGATGACATGGTCATAAAATCTAGAGAAGGAGACAACCTTATCAGCGACATTACCGAGACATTCACTAACCTTTAAAATTTTGATAGAAGCTTAACCCTAAAAAGTGTGTCTTTGGTGTACCATCCGGGTAACTACTCGGGTTTATCGTCAGCAATCGGGGCATTGAGTCCAACCTAGACAAAATAATGGCGGTAATGAAGATGGAAAAACCCAACAACGCCAAGAAAGTCTAGAAGCTCACTGGTTGCATGATAGCCCTCGGGAGATTTATCTCCCATCTAGGGGAAAGAGAGGCTCCCTTCTTCAAATTATTGAAGAAACAGGAAAATTTTCAATAGACAATCGAGGCCGACGGGGCGTTCTCCACGTTAAAGAAATTTTTGACCACGCCATCAATCCTTACAGCTCCAAATCCATAAGTGGTCCTCCTCCTCTGCATCACTGCCATGACCAATGTCATCAGCACAGCCATAGTAGTTGAGCGGCCTAAAGAAGGACATGTCTTTCTAGTCCAAAGGCCGGTATATTTCATATCAGAAGTCTTCGGCCTATCAAAAGCAAGGTATCCAAAAGTACAAAAGCTCCTTTACACCATCCTGCTCACCGCTTGGAAGTTAAAGCATTACTTCCAACCCACAAGATCGTGGTTGTAACAGAATACCCTCTAGGCGACATACTTCACAATCGAGATGTAATAGGACGAATCGTAAAATGGGCCATTGAGACGGGGGAATACACGATGGAATTCTGCTCCCATACCGTCATAAGGTAACAAGCCCTGGCCGACTTCATCGTCGAGTGGACCAAAATACAACTACCCCTGAGCCAAGAAGAAAAAATATACTAGACAATGTACTTCGATGGCTCTCTCAGCATAGACGGCGCTGGTGTAGGAATTCTCCTTATCTCCCCAAAAAGAGAAGAGCTATGTTATGTACTACAGCTGCTGTTTAAAGCCTCAAACAACACGGTAGAATACGAAGCCTTGATACACGGCGTCTGGATATCTGTATCCCTCGGGGTAAAATGACTTATGGTCTATGGAGACTCCAAGCTAGCTATTAGTCAGGTCAACAAGGACTGGTCTTGCACCAGTAACAAGATGGACGCTTATTGCGCCGAGGTCTGAAAGCTCAAAAGTAAGTTCTTCGGCCTGGAATTCCATCATATTCCCCGTGATGATAATTCGTCAGCTGATGCCCTAGCCCACCTTGGTTCTTCTCGGGCGATGGTCCCTAAGGGCGTGTTCATCCAAGAGCTCACCAAACCATCAATCAAGGATGACGCAAACCAAAGCACTAGCTCATTAGCAATCATTGCCATGCTCGAAGATACCAATGATTGGTGACAGCCTTTCATCAACCACAAACTAAAAGGCACGGTTCCAGAAGACAAGATCCTGGCTGAATGGCTAACAAGATAAAGCAAGCAGTTTGTAGTTATCGGAGATAAACTATATAAGCGCTTGGCTTCAACAAGGGTACTTCACAAGTGCATCTTGTTGAGCGAGGGCCTCCAAATCCTTAATGAAGTTCATGTAGGGGCATGTGGCAATCATGCCAGGGCAAGGACATTGGTCGATAAGGCCTTCCGATCAGGCTTCTATTGGCCGATAGCCAACAGCGACGCTAAGGAATTAGTCAAAAAGTGTATAGGCTGCCAATTCTTCGCTAAACAAAGTCACCTTCCTGCTCAAGCCCTTCAAACAATCCCGCCAACTTGGCCCTTCGCTTGCTGAGGGCTCGATATGGTAGGACCCTTTCAAAAGGCTCCCTAGGGCATCGATCGGCTCCTAGTAGCCATCGACAAGTTTACCAAGTGGATAGAAGTCATGCCCCTAAAGAACTGCACGGCCAAGAAAGCAGCACAATTCATCAAAGGAATCACTTATCGGTTTGGTGTCCTGAACCAAATAATAACTGACCTCAGGACTTAGTTCACATCAAGCGACTTCTAGGATTTTTGCGAGGAAGATTGATCGAGGTCAAGTATGCGTCAGTTAGTCACCCTCGGGCCAACGGACAGTGCGAGCGCACTAACGGGATGATCCTCCAAGGTTTAAAGACCCGAATCTTCGATCCTTTGCAGAAATATACCGGGAAGTGGATCCAAGAACTACCCGCAGTACTCTAAGGGCTCCGCACATAGCCAAACTAGGGCATAGGACAGACACCCTTCGTCTTGGTCTATGGCTCCGAAGCAATCTTGCCAAGTGATATGTTACACAACTCCCCTCGAGTTCAATATTATGATGAAGAAACCACGGAGCAGACAAGGGCTGAAGACATCGACTCCATCGAAGAAGCTCGGATAGCGGCAACAGTACAGTCATATCGGTATCAACAAACCCTCTAGTGATATCATGACCGCAATGTATAAAACAGAAGCTTCAAAGTAGGTGACTTGGTACTCCATCAAGTACAATCAACCATCGAGATGCACAAACTTTCTGCCCCCTACGAAGGACCCTTTATTATCTCCGAAGTAACAAGACCAGGGGCGTACAGACTAATGCGAGAAGACGGGTAAGCAGTACCGAACTACTGGAATATCGAGCACCTTCATTAGTTTTGTGCCTAATAATATTTTGTTAATAATCTTTCTCCATGGTACATGTCTAGGCACTCGTCGATCCTGTGGCACCATTTTCTTCATCGACACTGTCGACTACTTCCCCCAGTCATGCATCTAGGTCAGGAAGGGGTCAGCCCTTGAGTTGTACACTCGTAGTCAAGCATCACTCTCGCTGACCTCACCGACTACTTCCTCCTAGGCATGCAACTAGGCCAGGAAGGGGTCAGCCCTCAGGCTATACACCCACAGTCGAGCACTACTCTCGTCGACCTGTTCCGATTACATCCTCCTCTAGGTTGGGCGCCAGATGGCCACCGTGCATGCAACCGATTCAGGGAGAGGGTTGATTCTTTAGTCATACACCCATAATCGTGCATCTTGAAGAACTCATCTACCCATACCGGTTACATCCCCCTCTGTGTTGGGCACCCGATGGATGCCATGCATGCTACCGGACCCAGGTGAGGGTCAACTCTTTAGTCGTAAACTCGTAACTGCACATCTCCAAAGAATTCGCTGACCCTTGTAGACTACACCCCCTCCAAGTTGGGTGGCATATGGCTGCCATACACACAACCAGACCTAGGAGAGGGTCAGCTGCTTAGCCGCACACTCGCAGTCTCACATCTTCATCGACTTCACCGATAAACACCGTGTGGGTGGTAAACAAACACACAGCGAACGGTACATGATGAATAAAAACAAATTCAAAAGCACCTTTATTTCTTCAGGACTAATCTTTTACAGGAGTCAGACTACTTCAAAGAAGGGGACACAACGACAAGTATGCTACTTCAAAGAAGAGGATACAGCCTCCTTCGATCAAAAGAAGAATAACACCTCGGCGGACAGAGACAGCATTCTGCAAAGCAAACGTGATGGCTATGAGCACTGAGGTTCTCACAGCAACTCCGCACGCCGCGACATCAACCTATCATGACCGCCATAAGCACTGAGGATCCCATGTGCCACCACTATGGCAGCGGTGACTCCACTCAATCCTCATCTTGACTGGAGGAGATAGTCACCGACCCTGAGATACCAGCACAAAGGGAGGGCAATATTGACTCAGCCTCGATGATGGGGTCAAAAATCGTCCTAGGGTGCCTACGCTGGCGGACATCTCTAGCTCCTCTTGTAGGATCGAGCCTCTACCTTCGTATCTAGACATGTAGATAGGCAGCATCAGAGCACCAGATGATAACAAGTTAGCAGAAAAACCCACGACGCGGAAGAGCCTTGAGAAGGGTGTGACATCCTGCTACAACGCTAGAGCCAAGAGTCACGCACCACACAAATAAAGGCGAAACAAACTCACACAAGGATAGATATATTAGATGAACCTGACAGCTTGAGACCGGAGTAGCTAATTTTGTGGTCAAGCCAGCACATCGCGGATCCATGGAGCAACAAGCGACATCAATAATCTCTCCTTTGTAGGTGTGAAGAAGAAGGAATCTCAAAGCAGAAGAGAAAGAACCAAGAGGATGAGCCATTGCAAGACTCAGAAGGGGGGAACGCTAGCTTAAATAAGAAGCGTTCCCTCAATCACCATGCCTGTGGCCACAGCAAACGCCGCTTCGATTGCTACACACTTTATGGCAGAGAAGGCGAAGTGGTTCTCTTCACATTATCACCACTAGAGCCCTCCATGTTGCATGTGGCTCTGTCAGAGGCAGGACATCTTTTTAGCCTTTTTGTCTGCCACACGTTAACCATGGATGGGAGAAGGAATTATGAAGCAGCCTTTTTTGGCATATTGGGTGGAGTCCGTGATGGTTGAAATCTTCTGCGCTGGTGGGCCCCATACCTAGGGGCTCACTCATGCTCAAGGGCTCTCCCACCTGGGGGCTCGCATGAGCTCGAAGATCTTCGTGCTCGGGGGCTCACATGCACTTGAGGACTCTCAAGCTCGAAGGCCCACTTGATCATAGGCATGAGCTCCTGGGACTGGTGTCCTCAAGAACTTGCAGGCTCAACGAACCTCGTCTTCTCGAACATCTAGGTGGATAAGGACCCGGACGGCCGGATGTCTACTTATTCAAAGATTCAAGACCAATTTCCTCCTAGTTCATCGCGAGTTCAAGATTCCAAACATGACCTTTTCCCAGCAAGGTCTTGATGACGGCGAGAAGACAAGATCGAGAAGCACATTTCTAAAGAATTATTTTTCTTGTAGGATATTCTTGGACCTTCAAGCTAAATGTTTCACTTAACTCGAGGCTCGGGGGCTACACCGTGTTGGTGCACCTATGCCGTGCACTTCACACGAAAGAAGGAGATAAAAGGCTTTTTCAAAGATATCAAAATTTAACAAAGATGTTAAAGTTCCAGATTAAAGAAGAGCTCCTCCCAGCTTGTTTTATAAAAGATTTCTTCAACCAAGCTAAGAAGATCTCGGGGGCTACTGTCAGGGATGTGATCCTCGGGTACCCCATAGTTGGGCTTATCAGACCAGACCAAGGGCAGGCTAAGACCAGTATTGACCATTCGGTATGGCCCATAAATAGGAGTTTGATTCTGATAGGGAAAGTTAAGTTCTTATCGGGTAGTTAAGCTCCGGATATGATATCAAGAGATTTATTTGTACCAGAATCCTTGTAATTAGGGATTTAGCACATGAATTCAGCTGGCAATCCTAGATCGACTCGAGATAGAGTCCTGGATTGTTGAGCTCACCTCCTGAGTATATAAAGGAGGTGAGAACCCCAAAAAGGACAAGTTTTTCAGCATATTTTCTTGCTTTTGACGCCCCAAGTCTCCATAGCTTGATTGCATCTTATTGTAAGATCTACCATCATAGTACACACCAAAACACTAGACGTAGGGCTATTATCCTCCTAGAGGCCTAAACTAGTATAAACCTTAGCTCTTGTGTTCTAGAGTTGACCATCGGGTTAGAAGGCATTGCTTCCTTTACACACATCTAATCACCACCTTAATTACTCCTTTGGGTGGACTGATCGGTGATTCACCGATAGCAGTCTTTCGTTGATTTCTTCTCTTTCAACATCGGAGAGCTTGTCGTGGATGATGAGGCGGCTAATTTTGGGTTCCCTGCTGTGGAACCAATATCTACAGATACCCGAGCCATACTGCTTGATGTCCTATGTCTGCTCTAGGGACCGATTTACGCCCTGGTGGCTGATTTAGGACTCGTCAAGACATGGCTTGCTGAGATCTCGGATTTGCTTCCTTGACGCATTATGGAGGCTGTGACCTCAGGGACTTACCTTGAGGTCCATCGGTTATGCTTTGAGCACCTTGAGGGGCAGATTATGGCTCACGCTCAACATTGCACATAGCAACAAAACCTCTAGGATGACCGGATTGCTCTTGAGGAGAGAAAGGCTACTCTTGATGCTCGGTAGCCAAACCTGCTGGTGTTGAAGGTCAAATTAGTCAGCTTCTTATCGAGAAAGCTGATCTGGCCGATCTGGCTTCATTCGTGCATCGCCTCCCTTCGCCAATGTCTGTCAGTAATCCCTAAGAAGCTTAAAGCAGATTGGTGGGAGTTTCAAGCCCTTGCAAAGGAAGTTCGCTGTCATCTCCTTGGCTCAAAGCCTATTGCTGGGAGTGATGACGAAGATCGTCAAGAGTTAGCCACCATTATTGGTCTTCAAGATCTCGCTGTAGCCACCCTTGTTGATTTCTTGGGCATAAATGACAATTAAACATTTGCCCTCTTTATAGACTTTTACCTAGTGCTTTACTTCTCCCTGCAATGCTCTATGTTGATTTTGTGTTAAAGGCGATACCCTCAGTATCGTCTATAGATTGCGTCTGAAGGCGATAGATACGGTATCGGCTATTTAGTGTTGCTAAAGGCAATACTCTTGGTATCGGCTAGTTGATCATTCCACTCGCATGTATCGGCCTGCAGGCCGATTAAGTCTCGATCCATACGCTCGGGTGGTATTTCTTCAAGTACTTCCTGTTTAGTGCCTTCACGAATTCTTCTCCTTCTAGCATTTTTAAGAAATAGGCATTGCCTGGTGCGATTTGGCTTACTTGATAGGGACGTTCCCAATTAGGGGACCATTTGCTGAAGCGATTATCTTTAATCTCGATCGGCAACATCAGTCTCCAGACTAAGTCATTTTCTTGAAATGTCTTGGCTGATACCTTCTTGTTATAATGCCTTATCACCCTTGCCTTATTCTCTTCTATTTTTCTGAGCGTGCGAAGCCGATTCTGCGCCAAGTCTTCTAACTCATTGGTTATTAGTCCATAGTAATCATCAGCAGTCAACTCATTCTGAAGAGCAAAACGTCTAGAGACGATGTTCATTTCCCATGGCAAGATGACTTCATGCCCATAAACTAACTGATAAGGCGGCACTTGAGTTGACCCGTGGCAGGCCATCCGATACACCCATAAAGCACCGGCTAGCGTTGCGTGCCATTTCTTAGGTTGTTCTGTGATCTTGCGCTTGATAAATTTTATTAGACTTTTGTTTGAAGCTTTGGCTTGTCTGTTTGCTTGTGCATAGTAGGGCAATGAGTTGAGCAACTTAATTCCCATGCCGATTGCAAACCGCTAAAATTCCTCTGACATAAATACCATTCCTTGATCAGTGGTAATCATTTGCGGGATCCTGAACCTGTAAATAATATGTTCCTTGATGAACTCTATGGCTTCCTAGGCAATTACCTTTTTTAGAGAAATCGCCTCTACCCACTTGGTGAAATAGTCGGTGGCTGCTAATATAAACTTATGTCCCTTACTCGACGATGGGTAAATCTGGCCGATCATGTCTATTCCCCAACCTCTGAATGGCCATGGCTTAATAATCGGGTTCTTGGCTGATGTAGGAGCTCGTTGTACGTTTCTAAACTTCTGACAGTCTTGACATCCTTTATAATACTTGAAGCAATCTTCGAGCATCGTCGGCTAGAAATAACCAGTGCGACGCAGCAACCACTTCATCTTGTGGGCTGATTAATGAGTTCCACATATTCCTTCATGCACTTCACATATCATGACCTTAGCTTCCTCCAAATTTAGGCTCCTTAACAGGACCCCATCAATTATCCGATAGTATATATCCTCATCCAGCAATACGTACTTTAAGGCTATATAACGTAGCTTTCTTGGGGCCAATTGTGATGGATTCCGAAAGTAACTTACTATTTTGGTCCTCCAGTCTTTAATATTGATATCAGCTACTTCTGCTTCGATTATCTTATCCATCGGCCGATATCCTGATGTGGCTTGTGCTAGGTCGTTAGCTTATAGGTTCTGATTCCTTGATACATGTGTTAATGATACTATTCTGAATCTCTCTAACAGTTCCTAGCATTATTCAAAATATACACTCAAATTTTCATCTTTGCAGTCATATTCTCTAGAGAGTTGCCTAATTACCAATAACGAATCCCCAATGATTTCAGTGGCATCGGCCTCTATTTCGACCAAAAGTTTTAAACATTTGAGGACTGTCTCGTACTCTACCAGACTGTTGGTACGGTAAGGCTTGATATTATAAGCAAACTCGAAACTTGCCCCTGAGGCGATATGATCACTAAACCGATTCCGCATCCATGCCTGCAAACTGATCCATCAAAGAAGAGTGTCCATGGTATCGGCTCCACGTAGTCTGCTTCTTTATCTCTATGCTGCATAATGAAGTCGGCAATAGCTTGCCCCTTGACTGCTTTGGCCAACTCATATTATAAGTCAAACTCTGTCAATGTAAATACCCATTTGCCAATCCTCCCCTTTAAAATTAGATCCGATAGCATGTACTTGATAACATCAGCTTTGCATATGACCGTGCATTGCGTTGATAGTATATAGTGCCTTAATTTAGTGCACAAAAAGTAGAGACACAAGCATAACTTTTTAACTGTGGGGTACCTTGTCTCAGCATCTAGCAATTGTCGGCTTAGATTAAACACGACACATTCTTTCTCTTCTACTTCTTGAATCAACACCGATCCAATGCTCATGTCATTGGCCGATAGGTATTACTTTAAGGTTTATCAGGCCGTGGTGGGATTAACACCAGAGGGGCGCTCAGATATTACTTGATTTCGTCGAATGCTTTCTGATGTTTATTAGTCCAAATAAACTCCTCCCCTTCTTTTATTCTCAGTAAGGGCATGAATGGTTCTAACCGGCCTGATAGATTTGATATGAATCGGTGGACAAGATTGATTTTACCGATTAGTGACTGCAACTTCGTCTTGTTCTTTGGTGGTACTATATTCTTAATGGCTTGAATAATATTCTGGCTTATTTCAATTCCTCTTTCGTGAACCATAAATCCCAGAAATTTCCCAGCCGATATGCTTGTAGGACCGAAACAGGTGACTAGAGGGGGTGAATAGGAGGCTCAACAATTTCTTTTGAAAAGATGTTCTATTCCTTTGACCCAACGCTCCTCTAAAGAAAGCTAGCAGAAACACAGAGAGAACTTAAAAGAGACTAATAAGAAAATATGACTCTAGTGTATGTGAGATGAACCTTAGGTTCTATTGAGAACAAAAACACTAGTCATAGTCACGAGAACAAACACTAGAAAAGAACACAAGAGAAAATTGTCTCCGATAAAATATACTTCAAGTTGATGGTCTAAAGGCACAGAAACTTGAACCACATCACATATGTGTGTGTATGAGTTTTTAAGCCTCTAGCAACAAGAAGGATGACTTGTAAGGGTGTAGAAAATTTCAGCTCAAACCAAAAACAAAAATAAATAACTAAAAGATAAACTAGCCTTCAAAACAACAGTCAAACAGCGGATTCATAAGAGAGATGTTAGAAGGAGAAGGGCACTCATAAATGCAAGAAAATCTTCTTCATTACTCACAAAGATCAGCCGTATAACAAGATTTTCACAAAAAGCTCTAACCTATTACAAGACTAAACCTATCATCTCAAAACCCTATCAAAAGAATCACACAATATTGATAGCTTCAAGGGATGCTGTAGGACCAAAATAGGCGACTAGAGGTGGGGTGAATAGGAGCCTCAACAATTTCTTTTGAAAAGATGGTCTATTCCTTTCACCCAACGCTCCTACAAAGAAAGCTAGCGGAAATATAGAGAGAACTTAAAAGAGGCTAATAAGAAAATGTGACTCTAGTGTATATGAGATGAACCTTAGGTTCTATTGAGCACAAAAATACTAGTCATAGTCACGAGAACAAGCACTAGAAAAGAAACACAAGAGAAAATTGTCTCCGATAAAATATACTTCAAGTTGATGATCTAGAGGCATGGAAACTTGAACCACATCACATATGTATGTGTATATGAGTTTTTAAGCCTCTAGCAATAAGAAGGAAGACTTGCAAAGGTGCAGAAAATTTCAGCTCAAACCAAAAACAAAAATCAATAACCAAAAGATAAACTAGCCTCCAAAATAAGAATCAAACAACGGATTCAAAAGAGAGATGTTAGAAGGAGGAGAGCACTCACAAATGCAAGAAAATCTTCTTCATTACTCACAAAGATCAGCCTTATTACAAGATTTTCTCACAAAAAGCTCTAACCTATTACAAGACTAAACCTATCCTCTCATAACCCTATCAAAAGATTCTCACAAGGTTGATAGCTTCAAGGGATACCCCAACCACCAGCCATTCCCCTCTATTTTTAGGCTAGGAGGCTTGGCTTACAAGTTTGCTTGCCCTACAAGCTTCTTGGGTAGCTTATCTTGCAAGTTTTCCACCAAGCTTGTCTCACAAGATTCCTGGAAGATCTTGAATATCCACTTGTTTTGATGATTTTCATTGATCTAGAAGGAATTTTGACATGAAACCAGTGCCATCTGAAAGATTATGAAATTATCTTTCTGTCTATATACAGAACATCGAAAACGGAGTCAGTATGCGACTAGGGCAATGATTTTAGTGTTTGCTGCTTCTGGAGGCCGAGATGGACTCGAACTCGATGTGGGTTGGGCCTCCAACTCAACTTGCGCGCCCTTGCTGATCTTCTCCGTATCTTAGCCTTCCACGGTTTTGCGGTCAAACCGTAAAACCCTTATACTCTTCTTGCTTTACCTTAAACAAGCGTTCCGATGTTGAAACGTGTCCTCCATCTTGCGATCTTGACTACCGGCATGTCTCTCCCGCTCTCGATCCCTCGAGCCGTGTTGTCACTTGCACCGGCATCCCCTTTGCTCAACTTTGTCAACACACCGTCTTCATCAACCTTCATCCCATGAGTTGCTTAATCTTCATGTGTACCACTAGGATCATCCTCGACTTCACCTAGCCTCCCTAATCATCCGGCACCAAGCTCCCCACTTGGTCCTGATCACCTGCCATTGACCACCGAGTAGCATCCAAGTCCTGCACACCATAAGACAAGCAACACATGTTTCTCCCAACACCGGACCTTCCGGTGCACATGAACTTTTATCACCAACATATTATCCTCTTCTTAGAGCAAACTTCAAACCAAAACATATGAGTAGCTTAAACCCAAAACTAACTCCTAATAAATGTCAATCACTCATCATTCATTTAACCAAGACATATCTCAACTTAGTTTCTCATATCACAAATGTTAATCACTCATCATACATCTAACCAAGGCACATCTCAACTTGGTTTCTCAATCTCCCTCTTGATGAGTGCATTGACAACATCATGAAGAACAAGAGATAGTTTGAAGAGAACACACGAAGTACAACCAAGTGATCAAAAACTCAAGAAGATCAAAAACTTAAGAAAGAGCAGGACATGTCACTTGGCATATGAAAAAGATCAAGATCTTGAATAAAAGAGAGGCAAGCCAAAAACTCAAAAAGAAAAGTTTAACATTCAGAGGCAAAAGCTTCTCCTTAATGAATATACATTTGCATTAAAATATTCTCCCCCGTTCAATATACAAGAATTGTTTCTTCGGAAATGCATGTTTTCTTCCCCTTTGGCGATGCAGGCATCAAGGATAAAAGAACAATGCGAAAGCATGAGAATGGAAATAAAATGCATACATACAAAGCTTAACATATAGATCACAAAGCACTTGCAAGGACTAGATATGTCAACATACTGCAAGGGGTAAGCAATATAACTCAGCGGCGAATAAAGTCTCGAAGTGATTCCATGTCATAAGCACCGAGAGTGTAGCAAGTTTTCATCATGTTGTTCAAAAAATTCAAAAGATGTCACCATAAAAGCATCTACAGTTCCATGAACAGTGCAAATATTAGAGAAACTAGGGCTATGGCAAGTTCAAATGAGACAACCATGTTCAATTCAACAGGCTATGCAAATGCCTATATATCAAACCAAGCCTTAGTTTGATAATATGAAAACTAGCATGATGCACAAGTTAACTGTCTTATTTGATGACTTTGGCATTTTTGGTATTGTGATCCTCAAGTCACCTCTTATCCAAGCAAAGTATAACCGAGTGGTTACTGTAAGCACCTTGAGACTTTAAGATGACCGTATTGGATTATCCTCAAGTTGTCGCTTATCCAAGCAAAGTGTCACCGAGTGGTTATGGCAAGCACCTTGAGGTTTCAAGACAACCTTATTGGATCATCCTTTATCCCATGACTTGCTTAATCTTCATGTGTACCACTAGGATCATACTCGACTTCACCCAGCCTCCTTGATCGTCTAGCACCAAGCTCTTCACTTGGTCCTGATCACCTGCCGTCGACCATCGAGTAGCATCCAAGTCCTACATACCATAAGACAAGCAAACATGTTTCTCCCAACACCGGACCTTCCGGTGCACGTGAACTTTTATCACCAACGTATTATCACAAACTTCAAACCAGAACAGATGAGTAGCTCAAACCCAAAACTAACTCCTCACAAATATCAATCACTTATCATTCATTTAACCAAGGCATATCTCAACTTGGTTTCTCACATCACAAATGTCAATTACTCATCATACATCTAACCAAGGCACATCTTAACTTGGTTTCTCAGATGCTCCAACCATCAGTGTAGGACCGATACTAGCGACCAGAGGGGGGGTGAATGGGCGCAAAATAAAAATACAGCGGAAAAATAAAACTTCTGAGAGAAACACCACTCGTAGAGACAAGTGTAACTCGGTCTATAAAAAATGCATCAACAAGTGTAACGAGCGTTCTATAG
>KE370850.1:50204-62089 GCA_000418225.1 Zizania latifolia
ACCCCTCTGCCCGGCCGACGCCCGTCCGTGTACCTGAGTCGCACGACAGCTCCGTCACGGTCGAGTCATCTCCTCCTCTTCCTCTTCATCCTCATCGTGCAATCTTCATCACCCGGTTGACAAGCACTCATCACCTCATGGTTCATACCATGACTCCTCAATCAGCTATTCTCCTCTATTTATAGGCTAGAAGGCTTAGCTTACAAGTTCCCTTCCCCTACAAGCTTCTTGAGAAGCTTATCTTGCAAGTTTTCTACCAAGCTTATCTAATAAGATTCCTGGCAGATCATAAACGTCCATTTGTTTTAATTATTCCTGTTGATCCATAAAGAATTTTGACATGAAACTAGTGTCATTGGAAAGCTTATGAAATTATCTTTCCGTCCATATGCATAACGTCAAAAACGAAGTCCGTATGTGATCTGGGCGATGATTTTAGTGCTTGCTGCTCCTAGAGGCCGAGATGGACTCGAACTCGATGTGGGTTGGGCCAACAACTCAACTTGCATGCCCTCGCCAATCTTCTTGGTCGCTTGGCCTCCTACGATTTTGCTGTCAAACTGTGAAATCCTTGTACTCTTCTTGCTTTACCTTAAGCACGCATTCCAATGTTGATACGTGTCCTCCATCTTGCAATCTTGACTGCCGGCAAGTCTCTCTCTCTCTCGATCCCTCGAGCCATGTTGTCACTTGCACCTACATCTCCTTCGCTCAACTTTATCAATACACCGTCTTCATCAACATTCATCCTATGACTTACTTAATCTTCATGTGTATCACTAGGATCATCCCTTGACTTCACCCGGCCTCCTTGATCGTCCGGCACCAAGCTCCCTACTTGGTCCTGATCACCTGCCATTGATTGTCCAGAAGCATCCAAGTCCTGCACACCATAAGACAAGCAAACATGTTTCTCCTAACACCGGACCTTCCGATGCACATGAACTTTTTATCACCAACGTATTATTCTCTTCTTGGAGCATACTTTAAACCAAAACAGATGAGTAGCTTAAACCCAAAACTAACTCCGCACAAATATTAATCACTCATCAATCATTTAACCAAGGCATATCTCAACTTGGTTTCTCACATCACAAATGTCAATCACTTATCATACATCTAACCAAGGCACATCTCAACTTGGTTTCTCAATCTCCCCCTTGATGAGTGCATTGATAACATCATGAAGAACAAGAGATAGTTTGAAGAGAACACATGAAGTACAACCAAGTGATCAAAAACTCAAGAAAGAGTAGGACATGTCACTTGGCATATGAAAAAGATCAAGATCTCGAATAAAAAAAGGCAAGCCAACAACTCAAAAAGAAAAGTTCAAGATTCAAAGCCACATGCTTCTCCTTAATGAATGCACATTTGCATTAAAATATTCTCCCCCGTTCATTATACAAGAATTGTTTCTTTAGAAATGCATGTTTTCTCCTCCTTTGGCAATGTAGGCATCAAGGATAAAAGAACAATACGAAAGCATGAGAATGCAAATAAAATGCATACCTACAAATCTTCACATATAGATCACAAAGCACTTGCAAGGACTAGAGATGTCAACGTACTGCAAGAGGTAAGCAATATAACTCAGCGGCGAACAAAGTCTCGAAGTGATTCCATGTCATAAGCACCGAGAGTGTAGCAAGTTTTGATCATGTTGTTCAAAAATTCAAAAGATGTCACCATAAAAGCATCTACAGTCCATGAAGAGTGCAAATATTAGAGAAACTAGGGCTATGGCAAGTTCAAATGAGGCAACCAAGTTCAATTCAACAGGCTATGCAAATGCCTATATATTAAACCAAGCCTTAGTTTGACAATATGAAAACTAGCATGATGCACAAGGTTCTATTTGATAACTTTGGTATTTTTCGCATTGTGATCCTCAAGTCACCTCTTATCAAGCAAAGTGTCACCTAGTGGTTACGGCAAGCACCTTGAGGCTTCAAGATGACCGTATTAGATTATCCTCATGTTGTCGCTTATCCAAGCAAAGTGTCACCGAGTGGTTACGGCAAGCACCTTGAGACTTTAAGACAACCGTATTGGATCATCCTCAAGTTATCGCTTATCCAAGAAAAGTGTCACCGAGTGGTTACGACAAGCACCTTAAAGCTTCAAGACAACCATATTGGATTAAATTTTAAGCTCAAGAACTTTAAAAAGTTTTAAGACATAATTTTTCACAAAGCCAAAATAAGTTATGCCTTTGCGGCATAGAAGAGCACATGGTCTCCCAAGGTTTAAACATAGGCTAAACATTTACATAGACAAAGAACATTGTGCAATGTTCCCATGCCGCTAAAGTAAACAAAATGGCCTAGCTCGAGCTTTTCACAGAACTAGCCCTAATATAAGCACTGAACAGGCTAAAGCAAATACTTAAGGGTGACATGAGATTAGATTCATATTTCAAATTCATTATTAGAAAAGACAAGCTTACTCAACAGATGTTATGCTAGGTTTCAATAAGAGCCTAAGCTTGCATAAATTGTTATACATCTACCCCTCTTAGTACAAATCTATAACTAGTATAAGAAAGTGCAATCGACATATAAGTGAAGCTCAACTAACATGATAATCTTTTAAGATGATATGTAAATGAAAATGCACCAAATGTAAGATAGAGTATGTACAACGAACAACTCCCTCTCACAAAATGTCATAGGGATGGTACACACCAAGCTCTCCACTTAAAAACGCAAATCTTGTGGCATCGAGAGGTTTGGTGAAAATGTCGGCCAGCTGGTGTTGGGTGTCATTGTAGCTCAACTCAATGTCTCCCTTTTCATTGTGGTCTCTTAGAAAGTGTTATCTCACATCTATGTGTTTGGTTCTGGAGTGTTGAACTGGGTTGTTAGCTAGGCTTATGGCATTAGTGTTATCACACAGAAGTGGCACACTATTGAAATCCAACCCAAAATCCCTCAAGGTTGCAACCATCCACAAAATTTGTGAGCAACAGCTAGCAGCAGCTACATATTCCGCTTCAGCAGTAGACTGCGCAATACTAGACTATTTATGAGAAGACCAACACACAAGAGAAGAACCTAAGAAGTGACAAGTACCTGAGGTACTTTTACTATCAATTCTACACCCAGCAAAATCCACATCAGAAAAGCCTCGAAGAGAAAGAGAGGATGAAGCAGAAAACTAAAGACCAAACTTAGGAGTGTGCTTGAGGTACCTCAGAATACGTTTCACTTCTTGACGGTGAGACGTTCTTGGAGAAGTTTGGAAGCGAGCACACAAGCAGACGGCAAAGTGAATATCTGGTCTTGTTGCCATCAAGTACAAGAGGGAGCCGATCATGCTCCTGAACTCCTTCTGATCAACTTTCTCACCGTCTTCATCTGGATCAAGAACAGTTGAGGTAGCCATCGGAGTCGCTAATGGCTTTGCATCACTCAAGTCAAACTTCTTCAGCAAATCCTTAGTGTACTTCTTCTGGTGGACGAATGTACCTTGTTTGCATTGCTTGATTTGCAAACCAAGGAAGAAGGTGAGCTCTCCCATCATCGACATCTCAAACTCCCTACTCATTATTTCTACAAACTTGGCCAGAAGTGCATGAGAAGAGCCACAAAAAATGATATCATCCACATAAATCTGAACAAGAAGAAAATATTTGCCATGCCTGAGAGTGAACAAGGTTTTGTCTACCGATCCCATCTTATACCCATGCTCTAGCAAGAACGACCTAAGCCTATCATACCAAGCTCTAGGTGCCTGCTTGAGCCCATACAAGGCTTTGTGAAGATTGTATAATTTATGAGGATATTTAGGATACTCAAAGCCAGGGGGTTGCTTGACATAGACCTCTTCTTCTATGAAACCATTTAGGAAAGCATTTTTGACATCCATTTAGTATAGCTTGAAACCTTGGGATGCCGCAAATGCTAGGTGATGAGGACATCACTAGCTGGGATATGACCATGAGCAAACAAACTAAGGTGCATGCTTTCTACGTTAGATTCATTGATTATATTTATGAACCATGGCTGCTACACCATGAGATTTTTCAATTGCAAAAATACTTACATGGATCAAAACAAGAGATGCATGCATATGGAACTCATATATAATCATGGAAGTTGATTTGGGACCAAATCAGCAAAACAAGAACAAGAAAAGATGAGGTCAGACCGCCGCTCGGAGTGATCAGGAAGATGGTGCATTCGGACCGCCGATCGGGGCGATCGAAAGTCAGCAAGCCAGACCAGTCGGGAGTCAGACTCCAAGTCCAGTCGGCAGTCGGACGACAAGACCAAGTTAGGACTCGGACTACAAACCAGTCGAGCGTTCAGGCTACAAGTCCAATTCGAGTCAGTTTTGGAATCTACGATATTTAAGTCCTACTAGGTTATGATATTTGAGTCCTATTAGGTTACAATATTTGAGTCCTACTAGATGGCATCTCACGTTGGTAACCATATAAATAGTTAGCCGCCGTCATTGTTAGACTTGGGTTTTGCTTAGATTATTCCGCCATTGCAGTTTCACCATAGATCGGTTTGTAGAACCCCAAACTTTGAGTTCTTCAGATTAATATCAGAAATCTAGATTGCGTTTACTTTATTCTTGCAAAGTTCTTCGATTGTTTGCAGGATCAAAACCTTCGTGGTGAGGTCGACTACGTGAAAGCGTGGTTAATAATGACTAGACGTGCGGGTGTAGCGATTGCAAGGTTACGATCGCTGATCGGAAGCCTTAAAACGTGAACGTCCACTCGTCACCTCAGTCGAACCTATCGGAAGATCGAGCTACTAATCACATCAAGTGCACATCACTAGGAGGATCCTAATGGCTTCTAGCCTAGCTACAGGTGCAAATATCTCTCCAAAGTCTATCCCCTCAACCTGAGTAAAACCCTGAGCCACAAGTCTAGCCTTGTTTCTCACAACTGACCCATCCTCCTCCTGTTTGTTCTTGAAAACCTACTTGGTGCCTATGGTATGAACATTGGGAGGTGGTTCTACATGGACCCAAACTTAGTTCCTCTCAAAGTTTTCAAGCTCTTCATGCATGGCATTGATCCAACTTGAATTAGATAAAATATGACTAACATCATGAGGCTTAAAGGAAGCAACGAATGCAAAATCAGTAAGATGGGCATGAGAAGCAGTCTTAGACCTTGTTACCCTCTCATCAAGTTCCCCAATCATCAAGTGTGGAGGGTGATGCCGCTGGATGTGCTGAGGGGCCTCTCGTCGTGATAGAACCTCCCCTCAAACACAGCTGGTGCATGCTCAAGAGCGGCAAAAGTAGATATAGAAGCTCTAGGACCCTCTACTGAAGTAGAAGAAGCAGGAACTAGCTTAGGAGCGAGTGTAATAGTGTGAAGTAGTGGATCATGCTCGTCATCTTTAAGAGCTGAAGGATCTTCATCTAGGAAGATGCTTTCACCGATCAACTGGTCACCTACATACTGAAAAGAGACACTAGCACACGGGGTTATCTCATCAAAGGTCACATCACATGGATCTATGATAGTGTTAGTAACAAGATTAAAAACCCTGTAAGAGCGACCATGAGTAGAATACCCCAAGAAAATGTCATCCGAAGAGCGCGACTCAAACTTTTTAAGATTACCATGCTTTAGAATGAAGCACCGACAACCAAACACTCTCAAGTGCGAAACCTTGGACTTCCTCCCAAAACGCAGCTCATAAGAAGTTAGATTCAAAATTGAGGGCAAGAAGATCCGGTTGGAGATGTAACACGCCGTGCTAATGGCCTCAGCCCAAAACTTTCTAGGAGTCCTATGCTCATCGAGCATCGTCCTAGCCATCTCCACCAAAGAGCGATTCTTCCTCTCAACCATGCCATTCTGCTGAGGAACGCCTAGGGCAGAAAATTGGTGCTCAATGCCATGCTCAAGACAAAAAGCATCAAAGAGATAGTTCTTGAACTTGGTGCCATTATCACTGCGAATTGCTTTCAATGCACCAGGGAGTTCTTTGAACAATCTCAAGGCTAAGCTCTGAAAGTGTGAGAACACTTCATCCTTGCTCTCAAGAAAGAAAACCCAGGAGTAGCAAGAGAAATCATCAACAATGACAAGAACATACCACTTCCCTCCTACCGAACAAACTCGAGAAGGACCAACAGTGTCTATATGGAGAAGTTCTCCAGGTCGTTCAGTCATTATCAGATTGACTGGTGGGTGAGGAGCTGCAACCATCTTGCCATGCCGACAAGGAGCACACACAAGATTCTTCTCAAACTTGAGCTTGGGCAATCCTCGGATCAGGCCTAAGGCACTCAAACAAGTAAGCAAATGAAAGCTCATATGCCATAGTCTCCTATGCCACATCCAAAGCTCTGAAGAAGGTTGAGCAATTAAACAGCGAGAAGAACCATGAGACTCAGAAAAATCAGATCCAAAAACTCTCCCAACTCTCGAAATCTTGCAAATCAAAGCGCTAGAAAGATTAAGAACTCGACAAGTATCATGTTTGAAATGCACTTCCAAGCCCTCATCAAGCAACTAAGATGCAGAAAGAAGATTGTATCCCAAATGTTCCACCAAAGCTACATCTTTGAGAGTAAAGCTCTCATTTATCTTTATTATTTTTTGGCCTTCACTCTTCCTTTTCAATCATCCTCAAAAGTAATGTATTCATGACGCTTCGTTAGGGTGAGGCTGGAGAACCATGATGAATCTTCGGTCATATGGGGCGAACAACCAGAGTCAATGATCCACTTGTTCTCTAGGCCTCCGCCTGCCACCTACATCAAATGAGAAATGCTCGAGTACTCAGTGCTGGGGTAAGTAAGAAATTTTCTGGGAATCCAGCACCGAGACACTCGAGAAGCAGAGGTAAAAGAAGTTGTATGCACATCAATATTAGAACATTAGGGGCGAGAACCATGATGAGGAAAATGTGGTCTGCCAAAGTGCCGAGAATCAAAACCTCTTACACGTGATTCAAAACCATATGAGTTATGGTAAGATCCATGCCGGGCCATGCCTCCAGGAGGAAATTGAGGAGCATCAAAGACTCGTGAGTGGAGGTGAGAAAAAGGCTCATGCACACCAACAGATAGGTGGTACATGTCCCGAGTACTCCTCTCCCATTCACATCGCTCATCCCTCCTATGACGAAAGCAAAACCCAACCAAGTGACCGTCTCTCTGACAATAGGTGCAATGGTAAAGCCTCTTGGGAGCTTGATTACTGGTCACTCGGAAATCTCTCACATGCTCTCTTAAATTTGGCTATGGTGTTTTCTTGGGTTGTGGTGTTATCTTTTTTTTGATGGGTTAAGTTGGTTTCCTTATGGATTGAGGTAGTGTATCCATCTTGAATTTCTCTGCCTCAAGGGTAGTAGATGTGGTAAAGATTATTTTACCCTTCCCATTGTATGCATCTCTCTCAAAACCAAACCACAAGGCTAATCCCGCCTTATCAGCACACATCTTTGTCTTGGCCAAGAGTAAATTCATTTTGCCCTTGCCTTCTGAGCACTTCTCCACAAGAGAAAGGAGATACTCATTCTCAGTCATGAGCTTCTGAACTTGCCCTCTAACTTAGCTAAGCTTGTCCTAAAAGATTATGTAGGTGGAACACTCTGGCTGCACATCTTTCGAACTCCCAGCACTCTCCAATCTAGATTCTAGCTCTTGAATGTGCTTGTCTTTTAATTGAACATTCTTTGCAAGCAAAGAGCAGTTCAAGCAAGCACCCAAAAGAGTAGATCTGGACTCCTCCTCAGTGAGCTTCTTCTCAGCACTCTCAAGCTGATCGATGACTTGAGTATGCACCTTACAAAGCTCGGCAAGCTCACTCATAACTAAAATGCAACTATCACACTCATCCTCTTCTAACTTAGACTTAAGCAAAACAAGTTCAGTGGAGACAGACTCATACTTAGGCCTAAGTTCTTTTAGCTCATGCACTGCTTTCTTAAGTAACCTATCTTGGCTCATAAGAGCATCATTCAAGGTATCAACTTGACTAGAAAGTTAGTCATAAGAAGGAGTTACCTTGGAGGGATCAAGCTCGGTCTCGCTGTCGTTGTTGTCGTCTGCCATGAAGCAGAGACATGTCAAGTCCTTCATCTTCTTCTTGTCTTTTGCTTGCGGTTCATCCTCCTCCAAACTGGATGATGTGTCGATGTTGCTGAGAGCTGCCACAAATGTCCTAGAAGCCGCCTTGGTCGCCTTCTTGGCCATCTTGTTGTGGTTCTTCTTTAAAAAGGGCTTCTTTTCTTTCTTTTTGTGCTTGTTATGGTCATGGTCACAATCTTTCTTCGTCCTGAGTTTTGGGCAATCTGCCTTGAAGTGGGTGTGTCACCACACTCAAAACATGCACGAGAACCACCTCTTCTCTGATCTCAGCGATTATTATAGAAGCAAGTGAACTTTTTCATGATGAGAACAAGATCCTCATCATCCAAAGTATCCACTTGCTCCTTGGTGATAGAGACCAAAGAAGATAAGGCAAAACCACCCAAAGAGATATTAGGACAAGAAGGACTAATTCCAGCCTGATTGCTACCACTAGAACCCGAAACCAGTGCCATGTTCTAAGGCAGAGGATTTCCTAGGCCTAGTCGAGATGCCTTAGCAATCTCGGTGTTGTTAAGCTTGTTGAAGAGTTCATCACAAGTTAACGTGTCATAACTCTCTCATGGTCAGAATAGGCAAGAACTCCTGTAGATCGAAGATTGCTAACGATCCTATCGAAACGAGCAAATATAGTATCAAGAGATTCTCCGGGGCCTTGCACAAACATTTGATACTCTTGATTGTATGTGCTTTGGCGTCTGGCCTTAATCTGATTGGTGCCTTCATGGAAGACACTTAGAGTAGTCTAGATTTCCTGGGCGGTATGAAGGTGTTGAACCCTGTCAAACTCGTTCCTACTCAGACTCGTGAACAAAATATTTCTAGCTTTGTTATTGTTATCATACTGTTCAATCTAAGGCTGAGTGGTATGAATAGGGGGAATCTCATAGTTGGAGTCAACTATTTCCCAAATCGTACTTACTTGGCTCTATAGATAAGCCTCTATGCGCACCTTCTAGTACGAAAAATCGCGCCCATCAAAGAGAGGAATTTTTTCATGTCTCTTCAAGTCGTCTAAGGATCACAAAGCTGGCTATGGTCAACTAGTGATTTACCCTAGCTCTGATACCAATTGTAGGACCAAAACATGTGACTAGAGGGGGATGAATAGGAGCCTCAATAATTTCTTTTGAAAAGATGGTCTATTCCTTTCACCAAACGCTCCTCCAAAGAAAGCTAGCGGAAACACAGAGAAAACTTAAAAGAGGCTAATAAGAAAATATGACTCTAGTGTATGTGAGATGAACCCCAGGTTCTATTGAGAACAAAAACATTAGTCATAGTCACGAGAACAAACACTAGAAAAGAACACAAGAGAAAATTATCTCCGATAAAGTATACTTCAAGTTGTTGGTCTAGAGACACGGAAACTTGAATCACATCACATATGTGTGTGTATGAGTTTTTAAGCCTCTAGCAACAAGAAGGATGACTTGCAAGGGTGCAGAAAATTTTAGCTCAAACCAAAAACGAAAATCAATAACTAAAAGATAAACTAGCCTCCAAAACAAGAATCAAATAACGGATTCATAAGAGCTGTTAGATGGAAAAGAGAACTCACAAATACAAGAAAATCTTCTTCATTACTCACAAAGATCAGCCCTATAACAAGATTTTCTCACAAAAAGCTTTAACCTATTACAAGACTAAACCTATCCTCTCATAACCCTATCAAAAGATTCTTAGAATGTTGATAGCTTCAAGGGATGCTCCAACCACCAGCCAGCCATTCCCCTCTATTTATAGGCTAGAAGGCTTGGCTTATAAGTTCCCTTGCCCTACAAGCTTCTTGGGAAGCTTATCTCCCAAGTTTCCCACCAAGCTTGTCTCACAAGATTCCTAGCAGATCCCGAACATCCATATGTTTTGACAATTCTCGTTGATCCAGAAGAAATTTTGACATGAAACTAATGCCATTGGAAAGCTTATAAATTAGCTTTCTGTCCATATGCAAAACGTTGAAAATGGAGTCCGTATCCGATCTGGGCGATGATTTTAGTGCTTGCTGCTCCTGGAGGCCGAGATGGACTCAAACTCGATGTTAGTTGGGCCTCCAACTCAACTGGCATGCCCTCGCTGATCTTCTTCGTATCTTAGCCTCCCACGGTTTTATGGTCAAACCGTAAAACCCTTGTACTCTTCTTGCTTTACCTTAAGCAAGCGTTCCGATGTTGACACGTGTCCTACATCTTGTGATCTTGACTACCGACAAGTCTCTCCTGCTCTCGATCCCTCGAGCCGTGTTGTCATTTGCACCGGCATTCCCTTCGCTCAACTTTGTCAACACACCGTCTTCATCAACCTCCATCCCATGACTTGCTTAATCTTCATGTGTACCACTAGGATTATCGTCGACTTTACCTAACCTCCTTGATCGTCCAGCACCAAGCTCCCTATTTGGTCCTGATCGCCTGCCGTCGATCGTCGAGTAGCATCCTAGTCCTGCATACCATAAGACAAGCAAACATGTTTCTCCCAACACCGGATCTTCTGGTGCACACGAACTTTTTATCACCAACGTATTATCCTCTTCTTAGAGCAAACTTCAAACCAAAATAGATGAGTAGCTTAAACCCAAAACTAACACCTCACAAATATCAATCACTCATCATTCATTTAACCAAGGCATAACTCAACTTGGTTTCTCACATCACAAATGTCAATTACTCATCATACATCTAACCAAGGCACATCTAAACTTGGTTTCTCAACACTGAAGGCATATTTTTTGGGATTCATACGAAGGCCATAGTTCTTCGCCCTCTCCAAAACTCTACTCAGATTAGCTAGATGCCCCTCATTGTCCTGTGACTTCATGACAATATCATCAATATAAATTTCCACTAGAGAGCCGATTAGATCATGAAATATATAATTCATTACTCATTGATATGTTGCCCCGGCGTTCCTCAAACCGAAAGTCACAACGACCCACTCGAATAAACCGATGGCTCCGGGGCACCTAAATG
Organism: Zizania latifolia; assembly: GCA_000418225.1. NCBI lineage: Eukaryota > Viridiplantae > Streptophyta > Magnoliopsida > Poales > Poaceae > Zizania > Zizania latifolia. The sequence goes on from KE370850.1 coordinate 61,253, forward strand.
CGGTCTTTGAGATATCCTGCTCTGCTATAAATATTTGATTATACCCAGCATTCCCATCCATAAAGCTGATGATCTTATGCCCTGAAGCCATATCGACTAGCAGATCTACTATTGGCATCAAGTATTCGTCTTTAGGTGTAGCTTTATTTAGGTCTGTAGGACCGAAACTAGCGACCAGAGGGGAGGGGGTGAATGGGCACAAACTAAAATACAGCGGAAAGAATAAAACTCCTGAAACTTGAGTATCGGACTTGCAAGTGACTCGATGAGATTCAATCCAATACTGGACAAGTAAAAGTCACACCTGGCAAGTCGATACTAAAACTTTAGGAAAACTTCCTCAAACTCAGATATCACGCTTGCAAGTGACCTCGATAAAGCTCAGTGCACGACTGTGCTAAAATGGTCCACTTTCAAAGCAAGTTGATAAGGTCTCCTCCGAACTACGACACTTGAAAAGAATCACTTCACCAAGATACAAGTGTGTTCCAATAAACCAAAATTTACTTACTAGTATGACGAGCGTTCTATGGAAAAAGATACGCCCGAAACACTCAACTTCAAAATATCGAATACTTGGTGAGCGAACACGGTGTCATTTCATCAAACATGCAAAACTCGTTCCGGATCCTCTCAAACCATTACACAAACACTTGACATGCATCACAACTTGGTCATATAAACATTTCTTCAAACACATACCATGCAGTCCAAAATCAAGTGCCTTGTACACATTAAATCAAATACATGATGTGCAGTACTGAACTCTTGGAAGCATTTTATCGAATAGGTGATGTGCAAGAAGAGTATACTGCAATCTTGATGGAGAGGATGGCC